>JAQGAJ010000678.1:0-13287 GCA_034689365.1 Liebstadia similis
AGTCTTCGTTTGACCGCTTCGGCGATGACTTAACAGAACTAATCCTTAGTTATCTTCCGTTTGAAGAGAAAAAAAATTATTAATCATTTCAATTACAAGAAATAAATTTATAAAATGTTTAGAAATAATTCCATTATTTAACCAAAAATATAAAAATCCATTCGTTTTACTGTTTAACTACTTCTGCGTTCATATCATTGGGCGGTTCATCAGTGGTCAAAATTCTTGGGCCGTAGAGGAGGACATAAGCAGTGTGCCAATCGCCTAATGGGTTAGCAATAAAATGATTTGATTAATAATTAAATGGTTCTGATTTAAAAAGAGGTCAGACCTCCACCGGAAAGCTTTAGGATGTCATCGGAGGTAACCGGGAATACGCTGTCGTCATCGCATTTGAACCATTCATCTGAGAATAAGAATATCTTTGGAACAATTATGACATCGAAGAGGACATACTCTCAGATCGTCGAATCCATCCGACGTAATGACCACTAGAACTCGACCGTCCCTTATGTGTGAGGACTGCTTGTAATTCATAATATCCGCTATTATTAGAGCCGATGTCGTCATCGAAGGAGTATTTGTGTTGATATTTGTTTTTGTTTTGGGTCTCAGTTTGTGGTCGACTCTTATCTCTTTGCGTTTCCTCCAACTTCTTGTCCTCCAATTCCTTGAACTTATGTCTCATAGGATTAAGTTTTTCTTGGAGTTGAGACGAACACAATTCATAGACGTCTAGACTGAGTGTGAATTTGATGTCTTTTAGGATCTTTGCGTTGACAGAAGCGCCTCCTTTGTAGAAGAAGCGGACGAACTGAATGGCCAGATATGCCGGAAGTCTACTTATTTTGCTTATCTTCTCGTATTTGGCATTTTTATTCAAAGTCGGCGAAAACTTTTCAATGGTTTCCTGAAGACGAAGCTTAAGACCGGACTGAAGATACTTCACGTCTAAGTTTGAAAATATATTTTAGAAAAGTATTTGAATTTCGGAACAAAGAAAATACTTAATTAAAAGTTAAGAATTGATATAAATTTAAATTGAATTGAAATTGAAGTCTAATTAAAGTGAAATACCGGTTGAGATGAAACAACTGAGTTGAAGAAAGTTTTCACTGGAATAGACGGGACTCTCTTCCGGACATTCCGTGCACTTCATCTCGACATCAAAAGTTCCGCTGAAGTATTGATCGATGAAATTCTTTGACTCATTTGTTTTGATCTTTTGCTGAAGCATTCGAATCAATTCAGTCCAGCACTCATTGGCGTCCTGTTGACAGAGCGCCCCACCCTCGCCCTTCTCGGCGAACCGCGGGAACGCCATGTGCAACACCTTGAGAAGGACTACGGGCGTCATTATAGCCGTTTTGTCCATCGAGTCGTAGAGGTCTCGTAGAGCCAGCGTCAGACTATTGGCCGCATCGAAGTTCTCGGATGCGAGAGAAAGAATTCCCGGATATCTGGAAAAGAAGGGGTCAGAAGACAGTTACTAACGACAAAATATACTTCTTAAGAGACTCCACGAGTTCGGGAACAGTCCTCAGACATTGAACCGTAGCGTTCATATAACAAGTGTTCCCCAAATTGGCCAAACCTGCGGGTAATTGAAGAACAGAAGCCAACTCATTATCACTCATGTCCTCCATGAAGACGATCGGCTCTTTGGGTGCTTTTGGCAATTCATCGGCGGTTCCCATCATTAAAAGAGTGATTCCCTTTGAAAACAAATGAATATAACAACTGAGTGTGGGATCAAATGCAATACATCTTTGAGTTGAATGTTATTCCAATCATCGTCTTTAATGGTTGAGCCCTTGAACATAAGCTTTTGTCGGTCGGTCTGGACTCCGGTCAGTGCGAAGAGCTGTGCCTTGAAGACGATCGGCGCCTCTTCGGTGGACAACTCAATGTCCGAAAATACCTCTTTATTCCACTTTACCTTAACTGAAATCAAACAATTATGATTGACATCAGGTCTTTGCGGTCTTTGCGGACAAACCTTTAAATGTCGGCATTTTGTTGAAACAAAACTCAATAGTTTTGACGAAACTTTAAGTAAATTAAATTAATTTAAATCAAAATCATTGACAAAAAGTCTCAAACGATTCAATGTTTTGTTGAATCATTCAAATGCCGGTCAAAGCCATAACCGACGTCTGCTTCGGCTCAGGTCTCGACTCAAGTCTTCCCATCACTTCTGACCTCAACTCCGAGGCCGTACTCTTTGGGCGAACACAACACTAACGTTGAGCACAAATGACTTCACTCATAGACGACGTGCGCTCACAAACTGTTTATTAGATATCTTTACATAAATTGATTTACAAAAAGTCAAAATCATTTACAGTCTTTAAAATATACAAACTTTTGCACTAAAACAACAAATAATTGACAAATTGTGGTAAAGCTATCGATTAGTTTTGAACATAAGTAGAGATAATGAGAATTTCATTTCTTATGGTAAAGTTTTTTTTGGGTTAATCTTGGGATCAATCGATTTGCGAATCGAGTGCTCATAACTCCTATTAAAGTAAACTATCGTTCAATTTATAGCTCACAATAGAAAAGCTCTGAACAGCAGAATGAGAGCAAAAAAGTCCAATAAGTTATCACATTATGTGAGGAATTGTTATACTTTAATGACTAGTAAACAAATTAATGCAAAACTATTGTAATATCTGTGCAATTATTGGCACTCAAGTTATAAAGTCGTCCAAAATTACATTAAATACACGATCAGAATATAGTCGGAAATGTGATTCAAACCTAATTGAGTTGCGCTCTCTTTGAAGACATAAGAGATTTCTGTCGAGTCGACAGTCGTCTGAAAATTATATTATATTACAAATAAATAACTAAATGGTTCGAGAAATTGATTAAAAAAAACTAAAAATAAACTAAACCTGAAAGCATTGAATATCATGGAAAATGCATAACAATTGGTTTCCCTAAGAATTGACATTATTTAGACCAAATGAAATCGAATGCGACCTAAAAGAGATTCACCAAATGCTAAACAATCGATCCCTTATTGACATCTTTTGCTTTCTTATCTCTAATGCAAGTTTTGGTTAGTTTACTGATCTTCGAATCGGAAACAGAGGTCGGAATAGCAGGTCTCGGGTGAAGAAGTCTGCCCTGAGTTGTCCACAAACCGCTGGTCATCTGCAACTTGTGCTTCAGATTAGTTTGGATCCGGACATTGCGCTCGTCGTCGATTGTTCCGCAACAGACGATACTTCCGCTCGGATGGAACCACGAATAATAAATGCTCTGCAATGCAAGTGTTATCAGTTTCACATTCAGATGGAATCAATTCAAGACATACCATAAAGCAGAGCCCGAGCAAGAAGAGAGCGAAATAGCCGGCCATTGCTATCTGTCGGTACCATTTGTGTTCATCACAGGTTATATACCAGAGTGTCATCAAAATAACGTTTTCACAGAACATAAAAGTGTAATAAATAGTATATCTTTTTCGGGTCGGACTGTCGACGGGGTTAAAGTAACAGAAGATGAACATAATCGCCAAAACAGAGTTATATCCGAGTTCTTCGATTCGATTATCACAAAAGTTAGTTCTCATAGAAACGATCCAAAAGAACATAAGTAACCAATGAATACCACAAACAATACTAATATAGAATCGGAATTCTGAGGCGAAGAGCGCCAGCGCTAACACTCGGGAAGCTATCGAAAAGAACCGCCAAATGAATTGAATGGCAATTCCCTAATCGAAGAAACAAATAAACATTTATATTGAGTGATAATTCCGAGCGATTAGAACATACACTATAAGTCATATTCGACTTATCGGGTAATGATAGACGAAGTGCGCGATGATATGAGACTAATGACCACGAAAGGGATACCAATGAGGCCAACACCGCCACAACCTGTGCCACAACTGCACACAAATCAGTTACAACACGAGTGATCACAAATGTGAGACAATACCTGTCCAATCATCAGTTGAATGATTGGTCCCTTTGGCCAGAATATAGATCTGTAGCACCAGTTGTGGGGCCGCTTCCATAAAGCACTCGAAGAGTCTTAACATTGTCGCGTCTGTGTCTTCGTATACCATGTATTGAAAGTATCTCTTCTGGGCTTCCCGTGAATTCTTGTGCTGTCGAAACTTCAGTCCATACATAAGAGAATCGAAATATCGGAGGATTGGACCCAATTGTAGCAATAAAAATATAAATCTCATAATCCATTGACATTTAGTTATGGGCGGCGATCCTTCTTCTCGGGAATCGAGAACATACCAACGCATTGAAATGCCCGTCATTACAAAAGTCGGTAACATAACGAAGGCCAGAGTTAAACCAAAATACCTATGATTTAGAGGAAAATCAGTTTTCGCCTCAATTGGATCTGATATGTGATTCTCACCAAAAATCTTTGTTAATGTAGTGAAAGGCAGCGACGGCTATATCAGTGCCGATGTCGAAGAGGAAGCTCCCGATAGAGAAGAGAATGGCCACCGCGTCCAGTATTGTAAATGTCATATGTTCTGGAAGTGCGTCCACTTTGTCGTGATCGCCGTCGGCACCAAAAGTCATCATATGGTGTGATATAAGTGAAGGTCGTGACGGACCGCCGCCGTTAGACTGTCGGGCCTGACGGGACAGCGACCGACTGTATGCCCGGGTGAGGGCACACGTCTCTATCAGCTCTTCGTCCGGTCGATGGTCAGCATTCTCGGCCGGTTCGGGCGGCTCAGAGTCTGTGAGTATTGGAGTTTGTGTATTGTTTTCGGCGATTTGATGGCCATTTGAATCTTCAGTCAAGTCATTAAAACCATTGCTTTGCTTCCGAATCGGCATTTCATTCATTCGGTGGACAAGTATTTGATGAAAGTATCGCTCAATCAGTCAAATGTCTGACCATTTCTTCAAAAAATAATTGTTTTCTTTTCATTACTTAAATATTTATAACATTTATATTATTTAAAACTTTAACTAAAATTGATTTAAATTATTATATTTAGTAAAATAAATATAGACTTCATTTGTATATTAAAATAGATTTTAAAACTTAAACCAAAAATGATTTAATCATTGATTTGATTCAACAATAATCCGATTGTTTTAAGCGAAGAGTCTCTCAAACAATCAAATCAAACATCAAATCCAATATTGGATACACTCTTAAGTCAATTACCACAACCACTGTTGACAAAGGAGTCAAATGACAGCACTTCCCGACCCGATTGGGTCACCCGTCCCACCGATTCGGTCATTAGGACACGTCTTTGCAGTTTGAGGTCAGTCTTGGCGACCGATCAGAGGAAGATGTGGTCGACTTTGTCCCCAATTAGGTCTTCGTGGAGCCGAAGTCAAAGACAGGGATCTAAAGCTGGTCCACAATCGGACGTCTTTGATGTCTATTTACCGAAACTGTTTGCTCACAATTTGTGGCTCACAATAGCTTTTGATTGGATAATAGGATTGCAATGAAAGTCCACTTTTGATTGAGAGTTACGTCAAGGCTTTGAAAGCGCAGACTCTCTGAGAGCACATGTATTGACAACACATGTGATCACTGATCAACTCATCCAAAGTGTGGTTCAACTGATCCGGTCTTCGATATCACTCTCCCGATGGTAGTCATCGGTGGCAGTGAATGTGTGTATGGGCTCAAGAAGTCTGATCTTACCGTTGATGAGACATTAATGGACGTCTCGTCTGAATTTGTCTGATTCGCCGGTTCTTCGAGTGAACAACATTTTGAACAAAATTTCGATCATTTTATTGTCGATTATTTAAAGTGATTGTAATATAGATTAAGAAGTGATTGATTCTTCACATTCTTCGACAAAATGGGAAATTTTAGAGCTTTTAAGACTTTAAAAGTTTTGTGCGAAAACCACAACCAAAACAAATTGGTCTCTAAATTGAGAAAATATTCAAATAAGAAGTGTTGGACTCCCGAAGACCGACAATATATTCTTAACCTATTGTCCGAAGCACTTCTCGATCGACAGCTACGGCCAGACATCAGCCGATTGTTTGCTCCGATTCTAAGAGAACTGTTAGTTCGGATCCAAACTAAACCCGAAATTAAAGATAAACTGTTTATGTCTTTAAGTGAACTGATAGGACATTACGAATGTGTCACTCAATTTGCTTACCATTGTTTCCAAACGTCTCTCTTTTCACCCAAAGATCTCTTGGAAAAGACTAAAAACGACAATTCAGTGCTCGATATTTTGATCGCATCTCTAAGTTATCTAAATTTTCATCCGATTTGGTTCAGAGATGTCATTGATTGGAGTTTTATTCCTCAATACCTATCGCATACAAATCCAGAGATCAGATATATAGCTCTTCAATGTTATATAATTTTGTTTAGTCTGAATGATAATCAGTTCCAAACACTCTTCGACAAGTCATTCACTAACGAAGAGTTGACAATACTTCGAGTGAAATATCTGTATTTGTATTCTCCTCGAAGACCTGTTCTGCAAACAACAGATTCCCTTTATTACGACCTTTCGAGTCAATCGGAATCAAGTGATTACAACCAATCCTTCACAGACACCGATTTCAGTGATGATATCGTTTGCGTTTTCGGAGTTTTGCTCAATAGATATAAAACTAGTGATTCCGTCCAAAGACATGTCTTCAATGAAAAGAACATAATCTTAGTGCCGACCACTCAATCAAATATACGGTCCATTGCTTTAGCCGTTTCTTATGGTAAACCAGTTCTGGTTGAAGGACCGGTCGGTTGTGGAAAGACTCTCCTCATTGATTACATCGCTTCGTTGACCGCCAGACACAAACCGCCACATCTGATGAAGATTCAAATGGGAGATCAGATCGACTTAAAGCTCTTGATTGGATCTCACATTTGTACTGACATTCCGGGAGAGTTCTTATGGAAAGCCGGACCTCTGACCCAAGCGATGAAATACGGCTTTTGGCTCATTCTCGAAGACATTGATTGTGCGCCGTCTGATGTCCTATCGATGTTGTCCTCCGTATTAGAGTCCAATTCTTTGTCTTCTCTGCCCGGATGTGAAAATCAACTGAAGAGAGTTCACAACGATTTCCGAATATTCTTCACCCGTCGGTTAATAGGTATGACAACTGATGGAACAAATCATTCAGAATTCGCTCTCAAGTCTTCACTTCATTACAATTGTTTAAACAAATTGTGTTATAAAATAAGTTTGAATTGTTTGAATAGAGAAGAACTCTTAACTCTTATTTCTAACAAATGGCAAAATTTGAGTCCAATTAGTGAAAGAATTTTAGACATTTATTACTATTTGCAAAACGAAAACTCACATAATCTCGGACTCAAAAGAGAGGTTTCATTACGAGATCTAATGAAATGGTGTCAAAGAATTTCGAAAAATTTCAAATTAAATTCTGATGAGTCGGCGATTATGGCATTTCTCGACGCAAACGACTGTTTCCTTCAATCCCTGTCCAATCTGTCCTTTCGTCTGACCAAAGCCGAAGTGATTGGCTCTCATCTCAATATAAATAGCAGTCAAAGTGAATATCTGTCCGCTAAACGAAAGCCCGAGTTTTTAATCAAAGAAGAATTGTTTAAAATCGGCAGAACTTCTATCGAAAGCAAAGAAAAACCATTCAATCCTTTGGAACAGAAGAAAAACGTTTATTCATTTGCTTTAACTCTACAATCGTTACAACTTTTAGAACGCATTTCAGTAGCCGTTGTTCACAACGAGTCTGTCCTTCTTTGCGGCGAAACCGGAACGGGAAAGACGTCTTGTGTTCAGTATTTGGCCCATCGGTTAAACAAATCTCTGACTGTGGTTAATATGAACCAACAGAGCGATAGCACAGACCTATTGGGTGGTTATAAACCGGTTGAAATGAAAACTTTGATGCAACCCATAAAAGACGAATATCTCGAACTGTTCTCAAAAACATTTGAAACTCAGAAGAATTCAAGTTTTTTGAAAAAATTGAGCGAAAAATTTCGATCTCAGGATTGGAATACTTTATTCAAAGTAATGCTTTGTGTCTTCGAAAGTGCTTTAAACAAATGCAAAGACAGTGAACTTCTAGAGCGATGGCATGTTTTGGGACATCGGATAACTCGACTCCAATCAAATAATCTGAACCACAAGGGATGCATTGCCTTCAGTTTCATTGAGGGAAGTCTTGTCAAAGCTATGACTAGTGGTGATTGGATTCTCTTGGATGAGATTAATTTGGCCGAAACAGAAACACTTCAGTGCTTGTCTGCCATTCTGGACTCGGATGACGGCTCTGTGATTCTGTTGGACAAAGCGGATGGTCTTCCCGTCAAACGTAATCCTCACTTTCGACTCTTCGCGTGTATGAATCCGGCCACAGATGTCGGCAAAAAAGAGTTACCGCTAGGCATTAGAAACCGTTTTACAGAGTTTTTTGTTAATGAATTGGAAGATAAATCTGATCTAAGAATACTTGTCCACTCATACATCGGTCAATACATTCCGCCCAAAATCATTGAAAGTATTGTCGAGTTTTATCTTCAAATCAAAATCGATGCCAAAACAGTCTTAACCGACGCCAATGGGATGCGACCCCTCTATAGCTTAAGGCATGTATTTCTACTCAACTTATTGAACATTTGATCGATTCATCTCTTTTTCATTTGTCACTCATTTTTGTTGAATTTTAATTACAGAACCCTTTGTCGAGCACTTGCGGTGTCGGCCAGAAATCCGTGCGGTATTTTCCTCCGATCACTATATGAATCGTTTTGTCTGTCATTTCTGACCACTTTGGACAAAACCTCGCGAATCAAAGTCGAAAGCGATATAATGAAAACACTTTTTACATTTAAAGAAAATTCGAGTTCATTGAAGGCCAAAATGGAAGCCCCGAAGGCTTCTGAAAAATACCAATTGATTGAAGGCTTTTATATTTTGAAAGGAAGTAAAGAACCAAAAGTCAACGAATCGTATATTTTAACCGAAACGGTTCAGAAGAATCTGAAAGACATTTGCAGAATAGTATCGATCGGAAAGACATTTCCGGTGCTCTTAGAAGGAGAGACTTCGGTCGGCAAAACTAGTCTAATCGAATGGTTGGCCGCCGCCACCGGCAATGTCTGTGTCCGCGTCAATAATCACGAACATACAGATCTTCAGGTAAGTCATTGCTTTTATTAAACTATTAATTCAAATATTGTTTGATTCAGGAATATGTCGGCAGTTATTGTGCGGACATAAACGGAAAATTAGTTTTCAAAGAAGGTATTTTAGCCGAAGCCATGAGGAATGGCTTTTGGATAATACTCGATGAACTAAATCTCGCGCCGACTGAAGTACTCGAAGCTCTTAATAGAGTCTTAGATGACAACCGAGAGCTCTTCATTCCCGAGACTCAACAACTCATTAAAGCCGATTCGAAATTCTTATTGTTCGCCACCCAAAACCCCGCCGGTTCTTACGGCGGACGAAAACTTCTTTCGCGAGCATTTCGTAACCGTTTCGTTGAACTCCATTTCGATACCATTCCGAGCGCCGAACTTGAAATCATTCTCCATAAAAGATGTTCTCTTCCGATGTCTTACGCGAAACGAATGGTTGGAGTTTTGGTTGATTTGCAAGTGAGACGTCGAGAGAGCGGTGTCTTCGCCGGTAAGCACGGGTTCATTACATTGAGAGATCTCTTTCGTTGGGGAGAAAGATATAACAAGTTTGCCAAACAAAATGATTTCAAGTTTTATGATTGGGACTTACATCTTGCCAACGATGGATTTATGCTTCTGGCCGGTCGTGTCCGCAGACCCGAAGAGGCGGATCTAATTAAGTCAGTTCTCGAAACTCGTTTCAAACGAAAATTGGATGAAAACGCGTTGTTTAGCAACACTTCATTTCTGAACTCTTTTGGAAACCTTCCCAAAGAGTTCGGTCATATTGTTTGGAACAATGCTTTCAGAAGATTAGGAAAATTGGTCTCCGAAGCCATTAAATACAACGAACCGATTCTATTGGTCGGAGAGACCGGTTGCGGAAAGACTTCTATTTGCCAACTCTTTGCTGCCATCGATAGCAAACGCCTTTATTCCGTCAATTGTCATATGAATACCGAAAGCGCTGACTTCTTAGGAAGTTTACGACCGGTGCGCAACTTCGACAATGAAATGGACGACCAGACAAACCGACCTCTCTTTGAATGGGTTGACGGCCCTCTCGTCGACGCCATGAAAAGCGGAGACTTCTTTTTAGTCGACGAAATATCTTTGGCCGACGACTCAGTTCTCGAGCGTTTGAATTCAGTGCTTGAATCGGAAAGAATTCTTGTGGTCGCGGAAAATAACAACTCTTTTGATAATGAAATATCGATTCCTGTAATCAAAGCAAAGAATTCGTTTAGATATTTCGCTACAATGAATCCGGGAGGAGATTATGGGAAGAAAGAACTCTCGCCCGCCCTTAGGAACAGATTCACTGAGATATGGTGTCCGCCATATGAAGACATATCTGACATCAAAGAAATAATTTGTCATAATTTAGATCAACGACTCTCTCAGTTCAAGGATATTGTCTGTCAGTCGATCTCCTCTTTTCTTCAATGGTTTAACTCAAATGTCTATAATTCAAAGCGAATTGTTCTCAGTATAAGAGATATCTTGAGTTGGCTTCAGTTCATCAATACCTGCACAGAAGTCGATCGAGTGATTCCCATGTCTTTGAGCGATGCCTTCATCAACGGTGCTCTTCTTGTGTTTGTCGACGCTATCGGAACCGGTTCTTCATATAATATCGATAAAAGTGGTCTTCGATCCGAATGTCAACAACAATTACAAATACTGGCGAAACCATTGCATATTTCTGATGATCAGTATTTAGAAATATCATTAGACGACAGCAAATACTTTTCGATTCAACCATTTTATTTAACAAAAGGACCAGAAATTGGATCTTTGATCGAAAGCCAATACGATTGGAAGAGTCCGACCGTTCAGACGAATATATTGCGAGTGTTAAGAGCTCTCAATTTGGCCAAACCTATACTTCTTGAGGGCATGCCTGGAGTCGGAAAAACCACTTTAGTTCAGGCATTGGCTAAATCTTCGGGACATCGATTGATTCGAATAAATTTGTCCGAACAGACAGACATTAGTGATCTCTTTGGAGCAGATTTGCCTCTCGAGGGCCATAACACTGCCGGAAAATTTTCGTTCAGAGACGGACCTCTTCTTCAGGCCCTCAAAACTGATTATACGTGGATTGTTTTGGACGAACTGAATCTGGCCTCACAGTCAGTCCTCGAGGGTCTTAACGCATGTCTTGACCATAGAAGTGAAATATTTATCCCTGAATTGAATAAGACCTTCAAAGTTAGTAAGACTAACACTCGAATATTCGCCACTCAAAACCCCTATTCAGAGGGAGGGGCGCGTAAAGGACTACCGAAATCATTCCTCAATAGATTTACTAATGTTTATATGGAAAGCTTCTCCACCAACGACTATGTCTTCATTCTTTCGCATCTCTTCCCTGATATAAGACAATCAACAGTCAAACAAATGGTTGACTTCAACGATGAAGTAATGACAGAAATTGTTGTTCACAAGAGATTCGGCCGAAGAGGCAGTCCGTGGGAGTTCAACCTCCGAGAACTGATCCGATGGGCGCAACTGATCACTCATAACGTCTCTTATGATCAACACATCAGACCTGAAAAGTTCGTTAAGTTCTTGTATATCAACAAAATGAGAACAATTGAGGACAGAATTAAAATGAAAGAGATTTGCGATAAGTATTTCGATTGTTCCACAAATTGTGATGAAATAGATATTCAAATAACAGACAGTTATCTTCAAATCGGTCACTCATTTCTGAAACGTCGAAGAAATTTAAGTTCAGAACTGAAAAATTTAAATGTCTTCCAATCACAAAAAGAATGTTTGGAGTCATTAATGAAATGCATTGAAATGAATTGGATGTCGATATTGATCGGGGATTCGGGTGTCGGCAAAACCAGTGCCGTTCAGCTCCTCTCGGATCTGACCGGACATAAACTGACGACATTTGCGGTCAACACAGAAATGGATACAATGGATCTGTTGGGAGGTTTCGAACAAAAGGATTTGTCCCACAAATTGATTCAAATCGAAGAAATGGTTTTCGACTTATGTGCCAAAGCTTTCAAGTCTTCGTTAATGACTGAATCAGTCGAACGAATTATGCGATTGTGGTTTAAAATTCAGACCCTTAACAGTAATAATAACCAATCATCTGATGATAATTGCTTAGAAAGACTTAGACTTTTAGAAGAGATGGCGAAACAGTTGTCTGAAGATCATTGTCTGATGAATTGTGATGATAACCAAGAAGTGAGACATCAAATCAATCAATTGAAAGACAATTATCAAAATACGAGTCAATTCAATGGTTCGTTTGAATGGCGCGACTCTGTCTTCATTCGAGCCCTGATTTGTGGCGAATGGGTTCTAATAGACAACGCGAACCTCTGCAGCGCTTCGGTGTTGGATCGACTCAACCCTTTGCTCGAACCTAACGGTGAACTGACTATCAATGAAAAGGGTTGTATCGATGGACAGTTGACTACAATTAAACCTCATCCAGACTTCAGATTGATTTTATCGATGAACTCAATTAACGGAGAGCTGTCCCGAGCGATGAGAAACAGAGGCATCGAAATCAATATGTTTGCCATCACTTCGAGAAAAGACTTCAATACGCAAATCAATAGTTTGGTTGAGACCGATGTCAATATATCTGAGTTCTTCATGGATTTCTTCGACCGATTCACAAATCAAAACGAATTCTTTAATTTCTCGCATTTCAACGAATGTATCAAAAACTTCATCTTTCAGTTTCAAAATGGCTTTGAATCCAAATCAGTTGTCCTTCAGTTTGCATCAAATTTCGACAAATTATCATCGAATGAAAATCTAGAGTCAATAAACTCCTCAATCAAATCAAAGAATAGTCTCGAAATATCTAAAAACAATTCTCTAAATAATTTCAAACGCGATTCAATCACTTCCTGTGCTCTTCAAGACTCTTCACTTCTGGAGTCTATTATCGAAAATAAGGATAACTTATTATTTGATGACTTTGTTTGTCGACAATCGACTTCTTTAAGAATCTATTTGGAAAGAAGTTCACAAAAAGATCATTCAATTCGTGAATATATTTTGAAACAATTGTTTTCTTTCAAGTTCATTGAAAATAATTCAGATTTAGTGAAACAAATGGAAGAAAAAGTCGAAAAATTTGTAGAAAAAGTTATTGACAGCAATATTTTGAGAGAATTTCAAATTGATTTAAGA
>JAQGAJ010000679.1:0-13277 GCA_034689365.1 Liebstadia similis
GAAAATCCGGGCTATCCCCCCCCCTGAGGTCGAGATGAGGTCTGACCCCCCCCCTGTCCTGGCTGACCTTGGCCATCCCTGTTTCAAAGTCATCTAAAAAGTTTCACAATGGGATGATTTCATGCATTGAACACGAGTTGACAAGACTTCTGACTATATTTAGTAAATCGATTTAATTCTAAACTAATTTCACTACACTTTAGATAACTTATGGAAAGTGTTTTGTAAGACATGTGACAATACATAAGACTTATTTGAATTTTATGCCAAAATTTATTGAATCTTTTCATCTTTGAGTTAATTGACATTTCGAGATATCTCGAACATAATTAAAAACTTATTTACAATTATTGATAAATTTTTTCAGATATTTACTCCAAGTTTAATAATAAATTCATTGCTTTCCTCTATATTTAGACATGAATTACATTTTTATTCAAATAGATGACTAAATATAAACCTGGTATTGACTTTCCTGTACTACCTTTGAAAAGATGGTAAAATATTTAAAAATATTTCCATTAAATAACAATAAAACAAGATTTGGTTTCAACACATTCAAAGCATTTACTAGATTTGTGTCAATTGAAATCAATCGATTCAATAGATAGTAATCTTATTATTTAGTAATTAAAATAATTTTATTATTGCACAGAATGTGATTAAAAGAGAGGGAATTCCAGAGATTGTTATCTCTTTGTTATTATTATTATTATGTAATAAAATCAAATTAATTAATTGGATCAGAAAGACCTTCAGAGCGGTCACATTGAATGGAAACTCCAAGAAATTTGTTTTCATCAGAAAAAGCGATTAATTAAAAGTGAATAATAAAAAACGAGTGATTAGTAAACAATTCATGAGATAATCAAAATGTCAATAAAAATCTTTTTGACTCACATAGGAATGAATACAATCGGATGAGGGCTGAGCTGATGCAAGAGATGCTGACCGGAGAGACCTCGATGTGGAACGAGACTAAGATTGTCACTATCACGAGCAGAAGGGACAGAGAGAGGGACATCAGACACTTTCCCGGAGTGTTCCTCAGTTTGGGCAAAAACGAATAGACGAGAAGATTCATTGTGAGACAGACGGCACTGATTCCCATACAACACTCCAAAAGCAACTGTTGATGCTTTGGGAACATGAAGGGAGTGCTCCGGAACCAGAACTCTTCGCAGTCCTTCTTCGGCATCAGAACTATCATCGAGTCGTTGTTCGAGACATTCAGACCCGAAGTATTGACATTTTGGTTGTTCTCTTCGAAACAGTCGTTACTTTCGTTTACACCGAACGACACTTTGAGTCCATTGATT
The DNA here is from genome assembly GCA_034689365.1 of Liebstadia similis. Taxonomy (NCBI): domain Eukaryota; kingdom Metazoa; phylum Arthropoda; class Arachnida; order Sarcoptiformes; family Liebstadiidae; genus Liebstadia; species Liebstadia similis. The sequence goes on from JAQGAJ010000679.1 coordinate 1,320, forward strand.
GTGTTTATGAACGATTCGATGGTTAGCGAGACATCCATTCTTAGAGCACCGGTAAGTCTGAGACACTGAGCACTGATTCACTCGATCGGACTTCAAATGATATACTGTTTACTTATTTTTAGACTTTTATTTTCAAACACTATTTCGCACAAAAACTCGGCAAAAGTTTTCCATCAGAGCTCTTATAGTATTAGCGAATTATTAGAAGCGATTAAACGATCGAAAGCAACAAAATCTCGATTTTTTCATTGCCATTGAAAGTTAAGATTACTCTTAACATCGATAACTGGTTTTGGGAACGAATTTTCACTGAAAATCAAAAGAAATTTCTCTGATTTGTACAAAAAAAAACTCGAAACACATTCCGATGTAATACAAGTTTTTAATTCTGGGTTTTCTTTAAAAATACCCGCAATTAATCACTGATTTTATATTCAGAATCACTTATACTTAGGAATAGAGTGTTGTCTCTAAAGAAAACCAGGAAATGGTTTAGAATTAAATTTTTGAAAGAGGTTTCAATTGAACTCACCTTTGGATACCTGACCTACAATTGCACAGATCATTGTCGCCATTAAGTACTGACACTCTATTGACACAAATATTTGATCTATTTTTGTCAAATCTCCACAAAAATCAATGAAACTATTTCTCCAATCTGTTGATTGCGACAAAACATCCGAATCTGTTATCAAAATGTTTTTGTGGAATAGTTTTCACTCTTGAGTCGTGCGTTGTCTGAGGTCTGAGCGGAGTCTAAACCCGTTCAGCCATTTCTTGATTAATGATAACCAGTTTTTCTCAATGTTTTTAACTTTTAGTTACATTTTTTCCCAATTAATTTAAATTCTCGATCAGTCGTGAAAATAAAAATCATAAACACTTTCAAATAATTATATCTTATAATGACATACATTAGAAGAACCGACGGATCACTCAGGGATTGTGGACTATTGGGGACGCCGTCTGTCCTCCAGTCCGAGGACAGTCTTAATGCCATCTCCGCATGGATTAAGTGGTTTAAGGATTATTTAAGAATATTAAGTGATATTATCGATTTAATACAATGTAACAAGATCATTTCTCTTATTGCCTTCAAAGTAAGTACCCTTTACCCATCTCTTGATCACGTGGTGATGTTTATCTCGTTCAAAATTATTCCAACTCAAGGGAAGAATTTATTTTATGACAGATTTAATCTTAAAGTGTTTAATATTAAAATTGAACTCAAAGTACCTGAAAATACTGAGAATTGCACCAAATTTTCGTCATTAGTTCCTTTGAACCGAATTCAAAAAATCCAAGAAAATTTTGTTGTTTGACAAACGCTTACTTCAGTTCATGTAATCATTTGAAGAAATAATTGGCCGATCATTCAATTTGGAAATTGCACTCATATTTAGAAGCGGCTAATCAGAGGCGGCAGTGGTGGCAGAGGTCGGCCACGACAGGGGTATTCGCTCCGAAACAAAGAACATCCCCTTATTTTTTAACCCGGTAATGTTATTTTAATGGAAGGGTCATACATTTTCATTTTTTTTCCTAGGGTCAAAGTTATATCAAATTTGGACGATAGGGGTTACCGGTTTGTCCCCCTTTGGCCAACCCTAATCAGTTTTTTGTTTAAATGGATCAGATTATAGGGAAATCGATATTACTTATTGATTAAATTGATAATACTCTTTGTCATGTGTTTGATGAATGAAAATCTATTTTGATTGAAGTTTTCCATTGGAAAGCAGACTAAACAAGACAGTTTTCATTTTTAATGATTTTATTACGGTTATATTAGAGAATCGATAATATCAGGGCAGGTAATGTATAGAAGGTAGAGTTTGGAGTGTGTCTGGTATTATTATAATTATTATAATTAAGTAGAATAACATGAAAACAACTAAATTTTTACTACATTTACCGAATCAAAAGGGTTTCGGGTTGTGGTTTAAAAATAGAGTTTGTCTGAAAATTCTTTAAAAGTTTCCATTGTTGTGTTCAAATGTGGGAAATTAATCTCAAATTGTTTTATCAGAATTTTGAAAATTCAAAACAAGAATGAGATATCACTGGGGAATGTTTCACTACCGGGAAATTGTGTCAGGGAGTGTTCGAATAACATATACAAAGCTACATCCTTACTAATTAATGATCTTTAACTAATTAATTTATTAATTTACAACTTTTTTCCTCTCTGTCATCGACTTTCATTGAGAATTGTTTAGTTCATTGTTGACTTTTGAAATATAAAATAACCATTGCAACAAGTTAAAACTTTTTAATACATGGAAAAATTTTGTATAGGTGAAATTTTTTGATGAAAAAAAATTTCATCAAAAAGGGCCTCCTATTAGTCCCAAATTAGATCATTGTTTTATTCAGAGATGCGCAAGCAAAGCCTCGTCAGGGGGATTAGGAAGTGATTTATCGGAAGTCCCGAAAAAAGCCATGGCCCCCTAATCCAGTTAAATCTAACCAAATTTAACCTTTCTTTCGCTATTTAGTCTTATTTTAGACTTAATTACTTTAATTTAAGCCTAATTGTGCTGAATTATGGTTAATCCAGTTAAAATCCAATTAAATTCAGTTGAATTCGGTTTCTGACAGCCATTTTGCGGTTGGCGCTCCGCGCCAAAAGATCTAGGGGTCGATTTTTTGCTTCGAACTTACGGGGATTTTGGCCGATCCTCCTTGCGCATCTCTTTTCTTAGTTATTTATTATGAACAATGGGAAGGAAAGAAGAGGTGAGCAAGCAGGTAGCCCAGAATCCCCCTGAGGTCCGTTATTCTCATTCTCTCTGATCCCTTTGCCTTTAGCTTTCTACCCCAATGGGCTAAGAAGTAATACTTCTTATGTAATAATTTGAATATAAATTCTCCCTTTGTTTATATTATCATTTTATCCCATCTTATTTCAAATGAATCAATGGAAAGTCATTATGAAGGTCGATTCCTTGTCAATGATCGAGAGAAAGTCCTATTTCTCAACCATTTCTGATACTAATCTTAATTATGTTTAATTACGTATTTGTATTTTAATTGATATCAATTATTTAATATATTTATTGACATAAATCAGATAAAATCCCCGGTTGAAAGTTTGTCTGAAGCCCATCATATAATTGATGTCTTTTGATTTGAATTTCAACCAATAGATAGCATTAATGTCTCAATCACTTCAATCCTAAACTGAATAGAAATATATTTAATTCATTGAAAATTATTTAAATTTTAATTATTATATAATTGAAGTATATTTAAGAATATGAGAGACTTTAGTTAAACAATAGCTCATCTCTGCTGAAAATAATTGTGTGAAATATTTTTTTAGTGAGAAATACAAAATTAGTTCTCAGTTAAAAATCAATTAAACGTCATTTAAATGTTTTAAACTTAATTAAAACTCAATAATATTTGAAAATAATTTAAAATTCATAAATCGATTAAATTAAAAGGTTTCGCATTCAAATAATACATATTTTAAATGATATTCAGTCTAAATTAGTGCCAATCGAAAGCCATAAAACCAAATGCCATAAGAATAGAAATAATTTATGTCTATTAGATTTCGTTTAAAGATTTAGTTTAAGTATATTTTAGGTCAAAACAAAGCGATCGCATCTTCAGAGCGAGCCTTAAATCGTGTGAAACCAACACTAACTTTAGATTTGGTCATAATTTTAGGCGATTTTGATTAGCATTTTAAACGTAAGAATAGTTATTAAGATTAAAGATAGAGACAGACAGACAGCAAAACACGGTTTGCTCTAATGGTTGAACGCTTCGGGTCTTCGGGTCCGCCGCACAGACACACAGACCGACAATACCAGTGATCTATTATATCAACGATTATCACATATTATCACAAAATTATAGTCTATTAGAAAAGTATTTATTTGAGTGAATGCTCGAGAAAGTTGTGCCGGGACTCAGACATTGGGCCATCTCTTGAGATCGGTATAGATTGAGAGATAAAGACGAGGATCAGACCAAATGTGCCGAATCTAAGGTCTACTAATCGACATATTTTGACGCGAATAACCATTTATAACATTTCATGTGAGCATTAAATCTCTCGATAACTCCAATAATTATTACTCATCTCTTTTAATTCATATTAATAGCTGTTCCCCGACTCAGGACCTGTTCATACCATAGCTGTTCATTCAATAATCCAGAACTCATATGAACACCGAATAAATGTGCCATTAGTTTGAAATTTTGGGGCAATTTTTAAAACTATTTTTTGGTCCTTTTTTAAGGAAAGTTATATTTTGAATACAAATCCAGTCAAAGATTAGGACAAATGGAAAGTCATTTAAGAATAGTTTACACCGAAAAATGTTTTGAAGTGATTGAAAGGTATCAATAAAAAGGAAACTGCATTTCAAATGTAGTGGACATGACTTCTGGGATCACGAGATCGGAGACAAAGACATCGGATCGACAACAATGAGATCTAAACCCTATTTAGGATGTAATGAAAGTATGAGAAAGGATTGGATGCTTAGGCCAGAGGTTTGTGACTCGGCTCTCATGGCATCAAAAGTCAATTGTGTTTTTGATTCTCAAAGAATTTGTATGTTTTTGGTATATATTGAGAACTGAATTGAATTCAACAGTCAATCAAACTATAGATTAGCGTTCAATTCATGGCAGATATGGCCCTAAAAACATACAAATTCATTGTGACATTAGTTGAGCCGTCAATCCATACAATTGACGGACGAAGACCGGAGTCGAGAGCACTGGAGAGCAGCGGCCGATCCACTCTTCGATCCGCTTCTTGTCCTCTACTCAAACACTCTTCTCATAGATATTGAGACATATTTTGCGACCAAATAATAGTCATTATGTTTGAAACGTAAACACAGAATAAGTATTGAAATATATTCCTTTAGAAAAAGTTAAATAGTTGTGTGTTTTGTGAGAGGATTGGATGCGATTCGCCTCCTGTGGTGTCACAAAAACTATTTTTCTTCGGCCGCTCCTATACTACCCGTGCGTTGTACTACCCGTGCTGTTGAACTCACTCTTTCTCTGTTTTAGTGAAGGTATTTCTCGAGGAAAATAATGACCACAAGAATCAAATGAACACATATTTCGTGTAAACTATTTTCCTCTGATATGAGGTTTGGCTCTCAGAGGCTCTCAGACACAGAACACACGAACAGGTAATCAATGGACTGCCAGTGATCTCAGTTCGGGTGTGAATATCACTGGCATTCAAGCACTTGGCTGTCGATGTGGTCGACAGACAGTTCTCGATCACCAAACAAACACTTGTCTCAGACAAACAGTGGAAATAGTGGTCCGTCTTATTATAATTTATTTGAATACGATTTTTAAAAATGTACATCAGATCAGTCTATAGTATAGACCAGTAGAGAGAAAAAAGTTTGATATTTAATACAATAATTAATTGACAAAAAGATGATTTAATCGTTATTCGAATTTGAATTGTTATTTGAATTTCCATTGAGATTATTATTTTGGTTATTATTCTGGTTATTCCTATCCTTGTGTCTGAGCTCATGTTCTTCGTCGTCGTCTTCTTCGTCAGTGCCTTCGCTCTCATCGACTGGTTCTCCGTTTTCATCCTTTTGTCGCTTATGTTTTGTTCTTCTGTTTTGAAACCAGACTTTAACCTGAATTAATAGAAATAAAACAATTTAGTTAAATATTAATCTCATAAAAAGGTGTAATTATAATAAGTTATAGAGAAATATAAGGTTTGAGATGAGACTGAATAGCCTTTGGATGGGAATCGCCGACAATTAGCAGAAGGGCTCAAATGTCAACCTCGAGCCAAATGCAATTCAGAAAAACAGATTGAAAACAATTAAATCATAATTAGATTTAAAGAAGCATTTCTTCAGTCAAGAGCTTCTCATAAGCCGTTAATCAAATGCTCATTCATTTCCATTAAAATAATTTCTTTCCCTTTCTTTCTCTTTGACTGACAAATAATTTTTTACTTTATATCTACCAAAAGGTTCAGTCAATCGACGATTCAGTGAATGACAAAAGATTTTTGATATTAACTGAATTTAAAATTAATTTGAATTACAAAACAATGATTTGACTGAATATTTGATTTTGAAACTAAACAAAAGAGAGGAAAGATTGGTATTAAAAAAGAGTAATCAGAAGTGATATAAAGTTTTAATGAATGGATTACTTTCAGAGATATTATTGTTTTTCATTAATGAATAATTAGATTCAATGATTGGTTAATTAAAAATTCAAATTCATATTAAAAGCCTTTTGTCTAACGACTAATCAAATACTATTCAAATGAATACAGATTTTAATGAATTTTAGTTTTTGATCGTTTGATAAAACTATTGATAACTTTTCAATTCATGTGATAAATAGGATTTAATTAATGGTTATTCTCATCACATATTTAATTGAATAATAATAATCAAAAAATCAAACAGTTTTTTGAATTGTTTTGATTGTTATTCAAATCAAATGCAAAGGAAATTGCGATTCATTTTCGTTTGAATTAAAATTTTGAATTAATTTTTCGTTTTATTATTTTTTTTTCGTTTATCCGTCCGAACAGATAATCATCTCTTCAATGGTCTGTTTGTTGGAATGGCTGAGAAAACCGGAGCGGAAACCGATGTCAGACCAAAAAGTGATAATCAAATAATAAAAGCAAAAAGTTTTGGTTCACTCAAAGCGAACGATAAATTCATTGCAATCATAATGAGAATCATTGCATACAAATAGTGTCCGACAAATGGTATACGAAATTGAAATACGTATTCAAAACACAAATTGTGGACACAATCGGGTTTAGAATAATCGAAATGAGAGAAAAACATTGATTCAAACATCGATTCCTAATCTGAGCCCAATTCAAAAGCCCAGAGCTTTTCTATCGACGGCTGTTCGCTATTGAAAACGAGTTGTGTTTGTCGTCTGATCTCTCTATCGGTGTTATCGGCCGTCAAAGAGGAGTTCAATTTGGCGGCCAATCAAACCGTAATAAATGATAATAATCTTTGGGCCACACATCTCGGCCTCCGATCCATCGACACATCCATCGGACCGACCGATGTGTGAGTCCATTATTGGTGTGTTTGTACTAATAATGAATTTTCAATGAGACTATTCTACTATACTATTGTAGTTGGGATTCAATTCAAGACATAAGTCGGACACAAAGATCCAGAGCAAAGACATTGTATCCGACGGTTATAATAACATTATATACGTGTTTGCGATCCGACACTACAGTCGGACACCGCTATTATGTGTGTCCGGTCGGCCATCGCTTCTGTCAATAGGAAAGGCACTAAAATCCTATTTATTCCGTAAAATACACCTTTAGATAAAATAATGAGTTTATAATGAATTCCAAGACTTGACGGCAGATCAGATGGTGTGCCGTAAGTATGGTTTACCACTCGGAAGGACAGTTCACTTCGGGACCGACTGATTGACTGACTGTCAAAAGTGTAGTCAATCAGTGCTTAAGTATTAGTGAAATAGGATTTGTATCATTGGATTCATCTCTCAATGCCTGCACAGCATGTGTTCGAGGAATAGAGACGACAGATCGAGAGGACCGGAGAGGGAGGGGAGAGACCGAGGAGAGGGATAGGGGAGAGGGAGAGAGTAAACTCCAGGTTTCATAGAATTATTGATATTTTCCACACAAACAGTCTCTGAAAGTATGAGTGAAATATTGTTAACTCAATGTGTGTTTGCGATTAGTCAGTCCGTCAAAGCCGTCGGACCTCTATCAAGGAGGACCTCTCCTGTCCTGTGTTAGGTCGGGTCGTACTCTCATCCCAAATAAGGGCATTTTTCTTCTGACACAACGCACAACCACTTAATCCAAAAGAGAGGAAAAATAGTAACGAAATAACAATTTATTTAACGCCACTTTTGGACAGGTTTTGGCTCTGATTCGGTCCCACACTCTCTGCCGTTGATTATCGCGTGTAAAGACATGTTTCCCGAAGAATAGCCATTCTATTGCCTGTTCTCTCAATTATTCACTCACTTTGGGCAGCAGTGAAAGGCACCGGTCCTTAGAGTAAGTCTATTGAGAACATTGAGAGTGATCTCGAACTGAGAATGGCTTCAAATGTAATGCCAATTAAAATGCTAATCATTATAGACTCGACTCAACTCCATAACCATTGGTATACCTATTGTGTGCCCGAACGCGATCACAATTCTCACTGCCTTTTGTCAGCCAGTGATATATGAACCTAAGGTACGACCCTTTAAGAGGAACCAACTCTTCTTCGTTCACAATAGACTTCTTCTTCTCTACCTTTCTCTCGACCGATCCCTTCTCTCCCTTTCCTTCGATAAGACAACTGAGTTATTGGCTGACAATTAGTATTCATAATACGAATCAACGCTTAACAGACATTAATTAGAGTTAAATATGTTTGGTTAGTCTGAATATGATTCAAATGAATCTCATTTTCACGTAATTTATATTATAATTCACTTTAAGTATTCACGTCTTTATTCTTTACTGAATTAATTATACTCTTTGTAAGAATTTCTAGACTCAGATATGTCTAACCCTAACCCTAACCCTTAAGAGACATGTTTTCCGTTTTTATTGATTCAATTATTTTTCTTAATTTTCAAATAAATTATATTTTCTTTGGTTTATTTTCCACTAATCCAGAGATAATTTATGAAATGTTTTGTCAGATTTTATTTTAGATTAATTTACAATTCTTTGCAATTATTCAGAACACTATTAGAACCAGAGTTGAGTCAAAACTTAGGCTGAATTTTGAGCTCAAATGCTAAGAATCTTCGCCCAAAATATTGAACACATTTTTTGTTATAAAATATCAAAAGAAAATAAAAGGCTTTTACGGTATAATAATTTAATCAAATATTAAATCACTTAAGTGTCGATATAAGTGCACTGAAAATATCAAATATTATATTATTCGAGGCTATAATCAAATCTAATAATCTCTTTATTGAAAAGTTTGATAGAAGAAAATGAACGCAAAGTATAGCAAAGTATAGGAATTGAATCAATATTTGGAGCGAATCAACAATTTTATTCCTCTCCGAGTGTTTCGGCAAATATTTCTATTGGGCTTTCGGTTGTGCGATACCAGACCTCTGTCTCACTGGTAAGTAGTTATGCAAACAGTGGGGCAGTCGAGAGGGTGGGCGCCAACAATGGGTCGCCAACAATGCCATAATATAATAATAATAATACGGTTTTGCAATGGAGTGCCGCCACTCAGGACTCACATAAGCCTTACCTACATTTGGTTCGGTTCTCAATGCGGGCAACGATTGACAGCCTATCGGATAATAATTCACTCCAATTCTGATTATATATTATATTGATTTCATAATTCAAATGTTGTTCGCATTTTACAGAATCTGAAACAACCGGGTATTAACTGCGAGTCTTTCCCAGTCAAGTATCCATTGTTAGCAACGGTTATAAACTGGGGTTCGATTGTATGGCCAGTAATACCCATAAGTGTTACCCATATTCTGGTTATTTGGCTGTAATATAGGACCCAATAATATAATATCGTTATTATTATATCACGAGTTGAGGCCATTTATAAATATTATTGCAACAGATTTAGTGTTTGTCCGCCGCTCAGAGGCCGACCTTCGCCTGTGCTCTGGAGTTCAATATCTCTGTTTGTGTCCATATTTATATCCATATCCCATCAGATGTGTTACCATATCGTCATATAATGTCTATTTCAGCCTAAAATCCTCAATCATATCATCAATTTATGGATCATATCTTTCACACCAGTTATGTATCCAATCGTTGGTCGATATGTTCTAACGATAGAGACGTTATTCGCCATTCAATACATTTATTAGATTAACATTTCATATAATATTTGAAACGCTATATGTTTTTAGTGGGAGTACAGCACTGGCTCTCCCTTTCCAGCCCTCGCTCTGGTCTATCGTTTCATCGCAATTGTGTTTTCGGCTATTATTTTATGATTTTCTATCAATTTTTTGGTCAACACATCTATACATCTATACTATGATAAAAGAAATAATAGTTTCCGATAAAAGTATTTGATTTAACCCCAAATAAAATTACAGACATTTTAGACGAATAATAGGGTTGTGAGCGCACAGTAGTCGAGAGGCTGTGCTCTCGCATCACAACTCAATCCCATTAGATTTGAACCTATAATAGCTCTCAAGACGTAAAGAATTTCATAGATATGTATAATAACGAGACTAATAGAAGAGAATTGTATTTACAGAAGAAATAAGTGGAGAAAAAGATGGCATTTCTTTGCACTCATTGTTATTATAGGGATATTGTCTGACGAATAAAAATCTAATTAATGTTTATTAAGCATTCAATTTATTAGCAAATTATTCGGTTATGTCTCTGAAGAGGCAGACAATCAAATAATAGAGTAATAAACCGTTTAGTTATACCACTGTTTGCCGATAAGACTGGTCTCAAACTATAATCGCATCTAATTATTAAATCAAACTCAATTAAAAATGCCATAAATTAGGTGTCGTTTCAATTATTTCTTGCGAAATACGTTTGTCTTGGATTAGAGGCCATGATTTAGACCGAGTTTGAGCCCTGGTTTGAGCCCATCATAGTTTTATTGTAGAGATAGAGTTGTTTAGCAAATGGATGGGTATCTGAATCACTGAATCAGACTTCGGTCAGACTTCGCCAAAGACTAGTCCTTTGGCTGAGATCTGCACAGACTTTCTAATCGAGTGTATAATACAATCAATAAAATCAATGATCCGTTTCTGGAGTGAGTGGTGGTTTGGGTCCGGACGTGAAGGCAAAGAGCACTTTGAAATGTGGACATCCATTAAGTCATAAATATATAAAAGTTAGTCACAAATGAATAATCTCTAACCGATTGTAATGCAATCGAAACGAAACAAAATGAGAATAAACGCAAAAAATAGTTGAATCGATGTTAAGACAAAATATATTTTGTAATGGATTAGGAAGTGATTCACTGTTTTGCGATCAGAGGACAGGGATAGGGATAGGAGTGAACCCAACGGCTCTCAATTGGATAATCACTGATTGCCGTTATATGACGGCTGAGCGGATGATTTCCCGCGACACCACTCCAGAGACCAGACCATCGACAGTGGCTCAGACCAGAGCCCAATCCAATGCACACCACAATTATGCCATTTTGGGTAATCTTACGCCTCCCTCACCACAAAACGCCACCGATTTTTATAGTCTATAAATCAGTTTTCCTACAAAACTATCGCTCAATTATAGGCTTTTGACTAATAGTGGATAAAACAGAATATTATACGAATTTTTGCTTTTTTATTATTATTACAGAATCGCTCGCCTCTAGAGTTAGGTCATGAGACAGTGTATCATCACTATTTCATCTAGCTCATTAGCCATTTGGCAATTGACCATGCCATGAATGCTCTCAATGCCCATAATGGCAAGTTTGTACAGTTTATTCATCAAGAAGTTAACGAACCATCGATGGAATGGTCGGCTCAGAGCCAAAGAGCGATACCGATCACTAAAAGCTGTCATATCTCAAGTCAGGCCCAGATTTATCCTCAATTCTGGGCACAAATATAAATAAACAGTAATATCGGTAAACTTGATCCATATTTGAAGGTTGAAGTGAACATGCAGATGCTTAAATTGGTCATATAATGAGTGCCACGGCTATAAATTCCGGGTTATTTACCATCTATAAAAAATATCGCTTTCAAAACATTGGATTCCAAGAATTTTTGGTCAAAATTATTGAAGTTTTAAATAATAAATTAGATGAAAGAGATCCAAAGAATTGGTCGAAGGTTTTTACGATATATTCCAGAGGTTTGGAAGAGGTTTGAAGTGGTGTCCGATTTCTAATAACTCACACGAAAAGCCTTTCGGAGATAATAAATGTCCAAAGGTTTCAAAAACTAAAGAATGCGGTTTAGAGACGAACACGGGTT
>JAQGAJ010000680.1:0-13272 GCA_034689365.1 Liebstadia similis
ATGAATTAATGGATTTTGATTTTTCTCTTCATTTCTCAAAAAAAAATCTTTTCTTTAATTATATTTTAGTTCTTATTCGAAATGTCGAACACGTGCTGACTCACGCGCGTCGTGTAATTGACTTTAATGTCAAATGATTTTCGTTTTTGAAATCGATTTCTTCAATCATTTTGTTTTCAATCGCTTTTTGTTTTCGAAAAATAAATTGAATTTTCAGAGAAATGAAGAGAAAGAATGAGAGAAAGTGTCAAAAACTTTGTTCCGCTTGTCTTCGCTGGTAATTGACTTGAAGTCCACGAGCGTTCATGTCTTCACCACTCACTGGCCTTCAAATCCATATTCAAATATTCAAATTGGAATTCTATCGTTTGATTGTCTCAGAATTAGCATCCATTCTCTCTAATGACAATTGTGCATGATACACTTTCCCACAGTCGATGATTAGCTTCACTTCGCCTTCAAGTTCTTCGCCGAAGAGATAACGAAACTTCTTATTCAGACTGTTCTCAAAGAATCGGGACTTTGAGTCTATTTATTGAACCAATTATTCGATGATTTGAATAATCGATCGCAAGTCGAGAGAAAGTCATCGTTTATCCAATTAAAGGGTTTATTAATTACAACAAAAAGCAATTATTCAATTAAACGAATCCCAATTTGTTGGGAAGACAGGAATCCAACACATGTTAAGACTTCTGTTCATTAAATTTGTTTTTATAGAAAAGTTTTGCGATATTTGTGGCGATAATAAGCATAAACTCTCAAATAATTAATATCAGAGGGAATTAATTAGTCTTTTCTCCCACAATATCTAGTTTTGTCTCTTATTTTACGATAATTTTTGTCACTTTCAGGCCTTTAATTAAAATACAATCATTAAAATCGTGAAAATCTTGTTTTAAATACTAATGAGATAGAGATAAAGCACAGAATGAGTTGAGCACAGGTTCGGACTGGAGCTCAGGTCAAATTGAAATGTGCTTATAAGACAAGAATTGATTATTTCGGCACTTTTTCAAAGAGTGAATTCAATTAAAATCAATTGAATGAAAATTATTTCATAAATTCTTTAGTTTTTTCGCTGAAAATCTCTGTAAAAAGCTTTCGAAAGGAATCAAAAGTCGCTTTCGTGACAATAGAGTGTTGTTGAGAGAGAATATTATGAGCCTCGAGGCAATTGAGAGTCTGTGCAAGAATATTGAATTAACCAAAACGACAATTGATCGTTGAATTTGATCAGGAATTGAATTAAACTTGAGATTCGATAAAAATAAAAGTGAATTAATCATAACTTTTATATGAAATAGGCTTTTAGACGACTGACGACACGAACGAACCCAAAATGGCAAATATCGCGGTAAATGTTTGATAATTCTTTACATTTATACTAAATATGAGCTAAAATTACAGCTAATTATAATTATAAGTAAAGAGAATTTATTAGAGATATTTCGTTATATAAAAACCATTTCATTTCAAAGGAATTGCCGTTATTTGAGACAAAATACATATAATTATAGCGTTTTATCGATCGATTCGAGTATTTATAAAATGAATTCTTTTATTTCTATATTTGTTTCGATAAAAGTAAAGGACTTTCGACTCAAAAGAATCGAAGAATAGTTCGATATTAAGATAGAAATTGCAATTTTGGCGACTAATGAGTGTATAATTTGTTTATAAGCCATCGATCAAAGAAACGGTCTGTTTGTCAGCCAATAATGTATTAAAAGCTCAAATGAATAATTAATGAATTGTATGTCTTAAGAGAATAATCGAAACGATAGGAAAGTAAGTCATTTGTGATGACTTTCATCTGGTTCTTCATCAGAGAGTGAATTATCGCTTTATTCCAAACATAACTCACTCTTTGGTCAAAACTAATAGACTTTCGGACAAAACATATGCTCTGAACTGGAATTTGAAGTGAATTATAAAATATTTATGAAATAAAAATACATTTTTAGTCAAAATAACGTTTACTCGGATTTAATATTCAAAAAGTGTTTGTTTTTGTCAAACAATTGACTTTTAATATAAATATTTGTTTAGTTTTTGCTTAATAACAGACCTCGGGATCAGTTGCGCCACATTGTCCAGACTATCGGCCATATGACCACTTTGGCCCGGAGTCAAGGACTTCCTCAACAAGGGAGGAACATCCCCTCCGCCCAGAGTTCGGTAATCGGGTCCACTGTAAGAGCCGGTGGACCCGCGGGCACTGTGAAGACGCGAGGACTGGCCGGACATCGTTTGGGCGTTCGAGTGGTATTGGAAGAGAGGGTTGAGCTCTGTTTGTCCCCTTTCACTGCTGGAGCGCCGCCTTTCCCCGCTCTGACCACTTTGACCGCGCAATCGGAAGAACCAGAGATTGGACATTAGATCCGATTCAAAGACATTAATTCTCGGGAACTCTTGAGGCGTTTTTTGATTGGTTCTCACTTTGTATTGACTTTTTGTGTTATTTTTCGCGATAACTGCCAGAAGTCAACAATTATTAGAAACAAAATAAATGAAACTTTTTTTCCTCTCAAACACAGAATTACTCGAAAACAGTATTAAAAAGTTTTTCGTCTCAAACCCAACCGAACGACGGCTCTGACTGATTGCTTGCGACAAAACACACGATTCTCTACTTATTCTTCTCACACATGCGCTCATATTCTGGGCTTTGACTCACAGAATATTCTTTATCGCAATTCTCGCCAATTAATCGTCGGTTCCATTGATAGGAAACTAATTATTTGACACTCGGTTAGCATTAAATTCCACAATAAATGTCGAATCGATTCCTGATTTTGAACACAAAACTCATCCCATTTTGGGCTCAATTCTCCAATTTTTCTCTTATCTATTGGTTTCTCGAATAATCTCTTCAAAAGATTTATGTTTTTCTCTTTTTGTCGCATTCACTGAAATATATTAAGTCTTAAAAAATATGAATATTTGAATATTTATAAACTTTTAGCCTCTTTTGGCTCCAAAAACATATTTTGCAAAACATTTATGGAATTAATGGTTATTTCAAATGTGAATATCTGTCTGAAGAGATTCTGAGATATTCTTATTAAATGATAAAAAATTTTGAATAAAATGACATTAAATTCTTTTTCTCAAACATTTACTATAAAAAAGAGTTCTTTTAGTGAAAGTTTATTTTAATTCTTGAGTTAATCTCTTTTTTCATTAAATCCAATGCAAACCAAACGAAAAATAATTGAAAGTAAGTATCGACAGAAACCAAGTTTAGTCAATACAAAGGTATTCAATGAGAAAACCAGTGATAACTCGAGAAAAGCGGGGATTTCTCTCATTTTGAGAGACATTTAATTTGATTTTTGTACACAAAATGCAAATATTTGTTGAGAGACTCATATAATTAAGAATAGGTCTCGACTTTAAAAGACTGGAGAAGTCTTGAAAACACGCAATTCTAGCGATTCTTTCGATTCCCAATTCATTATTTCCTGGTTTCTTATTCTCGAGAGAGTGTTCACTCAATTATCACTTCATTACTTCTCAAAGAAGCAAAACATGCAAATCAGTCGACAAATCAAAGACAAATCAAAGTTCAAACAATTCCATCGATTTAATTATTCGAGATATCGATCGAAAAGATCAATCATCTCGAATACTTTGATTGCAAGATTGAATTTCGTAACAATTCTATGACAAAATCTCAATAAACTATAGTACAATGTATTGCAGTATTGATAACAGGCTTTCGGTACAAATCCTAACCATTTCTTTCTTTTTCGATGCACTCTATTCTCTGACTTTGAAATCTATACCAAATAATTAAAAGACTTTATCCTCTTTTTTAGGAGCAATAAAACTTCATGTCTTTTACAAATTCTTGACAATAATTGTCATTAAATGGATTCAATTTATTTTCAATCGTTAATTCGCGAATAGTTTATGAATTAATTATTGAAGAGAAGGTTGATTTTTGATCGTCTCTGAGGTTGTCTTCATTGCAATAAACAAATAATAATTCAAAGATTAAGTGAATTTCGCGGTCGTCGACAATACTTTATTCGTCATTAGATTTGAATCCGATTTAATGGCAAAGAAATATCGGATTTCTTAAGGAAAACCATTAAAATAGAAGATATCGATCAACAGGTGATCAACGAATAGGAAAGGGATTGTGTTTCTCGGGTTAAAAAGAATTATTCATATTCTTATTGATCCAAAGCTACTTTCATTCTTCTAATGGCCTTTCAGTCTATTATTTCACACAAAGTATACGTAAAAACCGGAATATAATTAAATTCATTACTTCTAAGGTATTTCACTGTAGAAGACATTCTATTCATCACTCAATTTAACTCAATTTAACGTTAATTCTTTGTCAGTTAACAAACAATCCTTTTGATTGCAAATGTTTGTAAATAAGAATCATTAAGTGAAAGAACATTAGGAAAGCAATCGATCAAAAGTTCTATAAATAACAGTTAATAATTGAGACACTAATGTGTGTTATGAACTGAGTCGGGCTATAAATCTAAATTTTCTCAGATATTCTCTTAAATTTCAATTTTAATATCTTTCAAATTATTGAGAATTTCTCTTCACAAGAGTCAAAAAGGTTTAGAATTTTAGATTAAAATTGATTTTTACTTCTTTTGCCATAAAAGCAAAACATATTGGAAAGTGTTGTCTAAGAAAATTCAAAACTTTAGCTAAACTTTTATATTGAAATTCATAAACGGATATTGAAATTGAAATTCAAACGAGAATTCAGTCTTGAGATTGACTTCAGAACCAATGGCTGAACAACTAATCCGGAGATCACTTATACCTGACCTAAGTTCTGATCGAAATTCTTGAAATGTCTAATAAAAGCGATTTGTTTATCAAAAAATCCAATACAAAGACATCGAAAGAATTTATTTTGCGATCACTTCTCAGCCGATTGTTCAAACCAGAGATGTCTAGACTCGAAGAAAAGGTGAGTTCAATGGTTAGGGAGGAGTCCAATGGGACTGTATTTCACCCATTATTAACATTTTATCTAAAATTGCAGTTTTGAGCAGAATTGTCATTATAGGAGGGAATCTATAATCTCCACCCTTTAAGCCATTCCTGGTTTGAATCAAACGATTGCATTAATTTTATTGCCAATGATTTGAATTAAATTTTAAACAAATGATCGCATTTAAGATCAATCGAGAAAAGCAGTAAAAGAATAAAATTTGTAACAATAAGAGAGACAATAAAGAATGCAATCTATGCTCTAATTTAGCCGAAAAACAAGAATCGTTTCAATTGATGAAAGACTGACAAAGAGAAGACTCTCAGACATCGAAAAGAGTATCGATAATTAAAATTTAGATCAAATGTTTGTTTCATTCAAAGCTATATTAATGAAAATTCTTTTTATCCCAGAATTGGAATAAACTTAAGAACATTGATTGACTGGACTCTCCCCCTGAGAGCCAGACCCGGGCTCTGAGGAAATGTCTTCAATTAAGGCGATTCAAAGGGCGAACCCTGACATTTATCGGACATCTATTGGTTTCAAACTCTAATTAATTGATTTGATTTCGGATCTCAAACGTTGTTGACATTGAGAACCGATTCTTGGCTTTTATTTAAATGAAATATTTAACTTTAAATTTGTCCTCTGATGGCATAGCCCGTGTTGACATAGCCCGTGATGACACGATCAGAATTTGTCAATATTTGAATTGAGTCTGTGTTTGCGATCGATAGTTAACATTAACCCGCGATGAAAACGATTCGATTCTTTACTATAAATGTTTATTTTATAGAAGAAATATTCAAAAATAAGTCTTTGAAAAGGCTTTTTGAAAGGTTTTCAAGAATTGGTTCAAAAAAAAATATTTGGCTTTCGATAAGATCTTGAGTTTCATTGTATTATGGATTTCATCATTGGTTCGGATTATTGAGAAAATCATTCATTGCTTTACTAAGAATTATGTTCAGACGAATAGAGAGAATCATATTTTAAGTCAAGAAATAGTATTTTCAGAAATTGAAACAAATTAAGAGAATTTGTCTTTGAATTTGTCTCTCGTTTCGCAACACTCTTGAACTCAATTTATTGAATTATCTCTTTTCGGCGAGACTTTTGCTCTTATTATATGTTTCACAATAACTAAAAGACAATTCCAGTCCAAATCAAGATTAAAAGATTGAGCCAATAATAATCTAGCAATTTAACGATGATAAATAACCATGATAACTTACTTTGATAACCATTGTGAATCAAATTCTGTTCGGATGGCAAACATCGCGCCATATATCGTCTGAATTTAGAGTTAAATTCAAGCCAAAGGGTATAATCAGACCAATTAGTTGACAAGGTGATTAATCATTGTTGAAAGCAATTAACCTCGACCAATTCAATGGATTTCATTTTCAAACTCTTAGATAAGTAATTAATGAGACTATAGCTTAGGATTTATGAGAAACTGATTATAATATTTTCATTGCAATAAATTTCGAGGTTTTAATATTTATTTCCTCTGTCTTTCACAACACTCTTAACATTAATTGAAAAACAATTGCAATAAATTTAAATTAAACGATAATAACATAAATCAATGCCATATAATCGTTGTTCAACTCTAGAGGGCAACAAAAGCCAGAATCGATTGGTAATCTTGGAAAGGATCTGCTGTTGATGTGAAGATTCTTTGATAATTTAGTGTCAATACTATTGAGATAATCAACGACTTGGAGACGAATCTAACGAGAAATTCATTTGAATAGTAATCACATCTCAAGTCTCGATTGAAAGGCAATCACAGAATCGGTGTTTCGGATCACAAGTGGAAAAGGATTTCCCGTTTGGCTGACAATCACAGGAAGAGAGCGAATGAATCCATTTAACACATTCATCAGTTATTCATGTAATCATCAGATAATGAAGAAGTGGTTCTCAACATAGCATTCATAGAAAGGTCACCTCTTTGTTAGATCTCTGCGCAAACAAATGTTACTTTTGAAACAAATTACACTAAATTCTCGAACATTAGCCCAGATTTTAATTCAAAAGTACTTTACATCTGATTAAAAGTAGATTAATTGCATTTTGAATCACAATTTTTAGGATTTATTCCATCAATTTTGAAATAAAACAAACGCTCGTTTCGGAAAAATGACTTCACTTATGTGAACCGATAGATAAGGTGTTATTAAAATAGGGTTGAAATGAGTTTCACTGGGAAAGAGGTTTATGCAGATTCACAATACTTTAGAGTCAATTCAACTGATCAAACACATTCACTATAAATATGCATTCACTCAATTCAATTCAATTTGCATATTTCGACTCTCTTAGCCAATTGAATAAGATCAGATTTGGATTCAATTTAAATACCTAGCTTTTACTGACATTCAAAGGGTTTATTTCGTTGAAAATTCAAGAGAATTACACACATTTCACATCAGAAACAGTTTTATCGAATTTATTTTTATATGAAACGAAAAAATTTTGATATTAATCACAATCGAAACGATCAAAACTTTCCCTAAATTCCTATCAAACAATAGGTTCTCAACAAAGAATTCAATTTGAAGACTAAATAAAAGAGAAGAGAAGTTTGAAGTTTGCCCTCGAATCCAATAATAAAATTGATTTCATTTTATTGAGTGTTTTATTTGTAGTTTAAGTGCAATAAAATTGAAGACAAATCTCATCACAAATGAAATCAATTGTTTTTGAAGGCAATTAAGGATTTAATAAATGATAGAAAATCATTAATAATTTATATCAAAAGTTCTTCCAATTGTTTTCCGATTCAATTGTCTTGAAAGACATCGATCGCAGACCTCTTCAGTAATCGATTGCTGTCAACGATTATCTCAAAAGTTATATAAATTTTCATTTAAGACACGAAAAGCAGTTATTAATGTCTAACGAAAGGGTATTTACAAAAGTGTGAGATATCATAAAAATTGTGCTAAAATAAAAAATTGTTTGTCATTAATAACATTAGTTTTAATATCATTTGAGTCATAATAACGCGATTCGAAGCGAAAACAGAAAATTTTGGTCAAAATATAACTAATGTTTGAGTTAATTGAATGGACTGTTCATTAAATCGATTTAATGAAGAATTAATTCAGTTTTAAGTCAAATGATTGGATGAATTGAACCAAAGTTGAGCTCAATTTTTGCCAAAAGAGCTTTTATTTTAGAGAAAATACAAAACTCTAATAAAACTTATCAAACAATGGCTTAGAATAAAAAGAAATGCTTATATTCACCAAAACTAAAGGGATTTTCGCATAAAAAGGCCAACATTTGGCTCAAGAGATAAGTTTGTGTCAAAGAAAATATGTTCTTATCTTTCACTTAATCTGAAAAGTCTCACCAAGAAGTGGAAGAGGCAGAGGAAGTGTAGAGGAACTGGTAATTTATCTAATCTGTGAGAGAAAGACATCTGTTTAACGAAGAGAAAGAAGAAAAGCCATTCTCCACCAGTCATGGCATCCATACTTCAGGGATAGGTTTATATGTGAGCTCAAGATTAGACATTTCAGACACTTTTTAGGCGAAATTTTCGGGAAAGTTTCGGGAAATTCAGATCAAATAAGCTTTACTCGAATTTTTGGTATTTCTAACAATTGAACCCTAATTTTGAAATTGAATTCAATAAGTTCTGGAAAATAGCTTCAAAAATTGTTTATCTTGCTCAATTTGCCTCAAGGACTCTAACAATATCTAAATGATCCTCGATGTTTAAAAGCCGTCGGTATCTATTTAGCTATTGAATTGAAGTTTTCTAGATATTTTCATGTATTGAAAGGTTTTCATCCCTTTTATGAAATATTTCTTTATATTCGCGTAAAATGAGAGCAAAGAATTGGGTTTTTGTTTCTTTTTCACCGGTTTTGATTAATAGACGTTTGTTTTGCATTCAAGACATGAGAATTTGGATTAATTGATACAAATTAAAAGAAACGCAAACATTATCTTCTTTTGAGAGAAGAATCTGTTTGAACTGATTTTTATCACTTCTGATCTTATTTTTATGTAATCTTTTGACTATTTTTTGCATAAATAGATTAAATTTGTATTTAATTATGTGATTTTGAAGATGGAAAAGTCAAAGCAGGTTCGGGTTCGCATACCGTCTCCATTCTTGAAGATCAGGTATATGTCAGAGGCGTCGTCGTCCTCGCTCTGGAAGACGAGCCAAAGCGGTTTCATCTTGGAGTCCATGAATTTGCATTTGTTTATCTTAATTGATCCGAGTTTATAGACTGGGTTCAGAGGGTTGACAATGTTGAGGAGGGCCTCCTGATAGTACTTCTGACCAATGATGTCATGCATTAGAGATAACTTTCGTTCGCGATTATCCTTATTCTTGTCTTCTCTGATAATCTCATTAACTCTTTTCAATTTATTCAAAGCCTCCATTTGTCGAACCAGAATCAGCATATGATCGGTGGCTCCCCTGCAATAGGCTGTCCGATGAAGTGACCGGTAAAGTGAGTTACTCTTAAAGACAGTCCTATTGTGGACATACCTTCCAGAATGAGGCCAAACATGACAGACACGGACGGGTTGTGCATTTCACTCCTCAACAACCAGAACAAGTAGTGACCGATCCTCTGGTTATTGTAGGCCCGCTCCAGAAGGAAGTGGACTAAATCACAGTACATATATGACTCGTATTTGAGGGCCTGAACTAATTGAAGAAGATATAAGAATAGTTCCTCATCAGTGATCCCTTTGAGACATTCGATGGCAAACTTGCGAACCCAACAGTCGGCGTACGCGTAGTCGAGTAGTTCGAGGGCTTTCTCGGGCAATAGTTTTGGCCATTCGTGTAAAAATGTGAGCACTTGTGCCACAGTTTTATGATTATTCCATTTGAACGAAATCAATAATTTATTCAACGAATGAGGTAATAAACTTCGACAGTCGTCCCTCAGAAACCACAAGAGTTCCCTTTCCTGATCAGAGATCTTATGTAAGAGATCTCTGTCACAGATCTCTCGCAATTGTTCGACAAACTGTTTGCTCGCGTGTCTTGACTTTCGAGAAGTCGGCTCCAGATCTTTGTTTGAATTCTCATATATAGTGTCCGTTCCCGAAGTCTCTCTCAAGATCTCTGTCATTGTGGGAAAAGCGATTTGAGTCTCGCCTTCAGAGTACTTATTGAATGTGATGGTCAGACACGTCGCCAGTTCTACGCCAGGGTTCGAGACAACTGTTCCCAATGGGTTGAAGAGTTGTATCTCACTTTCATCAATGTCCTGATCATAGTTCCACATCGAGAGAGTGATTGATCCGACTTTGAGTATGTTCTTGAAGTCGAAAATGTTTGTGTTAGCCCATGAAAGTGGTGTTTGTTTGGTCTTTGCCTTCTTCGATGTCTGTCCGACTGAAACAACGGAAAAGCAAAGTCTAGCCATTCGTGGGATATCACAAATTTTGATGTCGAGGAACATATCTTCCTCCCACTGGCCATCGCCCGACTCATTGGGCAATATAGGAGATGACATTTGCTGATCACATAACGGTTCTCCGCCGTGAAACAGACCACACATTATCACAACTTTATTGTTATTGTTATCCGAATTTCCAATTCTTTGGCCACTGTTTATACGAATGACTAGTTTTCTCTCGATATTCCACGAACTAATGATTAGTCTATTCCTTCGTGTCGTTCCCGAGAGGGAGACCACTGATTGGGACCGCTGTCGAGGCAACTCTGGTATCGAATAAAGCGGTTCCTCTTCGACTGCAAACAATCGATTAGGGATTTGATTCCAAGAAGAATTGAGTCAATACTTACATTCAATACTTGTTCTCAAGACGGCCACCAGATATGGGATCTCTTCGTTTGTAATCATTTCCCGAATTGGCTAAGATTTGAAGAACTTTTTAAAACAATCAATATATGAGAAGAAATTCAAATACCTTGTATTGAATCAATTGGTAGTTTCCTAAGAGGTATTCGAGACGACCGTTAAGTTTAAGTAAGTAAGCGCTCGCAGAACTGGAGTAAGCGTTTTCGTCGGTATCCAAAGCGAACTCAATTATCTGCTCCGGTAAGAGATGATGCGGTATTGACAGCTCTTGGTATGACTTTTGACAAAAACCGATTGTTTAAGAACAAGCAAATAACAAACTCCACGATAATTACCGCCGAGTGTTCGAATCGGAATCGAATTTTAATATCTGGTGAGTCGTCAAGCTTTGAAGTAATAAACTGGGGCAGTTCCCGTCCCAACTCAATGCCGATCGGGTACTGATACATCATTTTCTCGATCCATGTCTTCTGTTCCCTTTCCTGTGCAACTTCTTCGGCATAGGATCTCATTTTGAATCGGAATTCATTCACTTCTGGATTCTTAAGTGAATCGAAGTCTTTGAGACCTAAGAATATTCTAAACTTATAATCGTTTTTGGATATAAATAACAACTTTTGCCGATAAGTAGTCCGATCTGTGCGTCCAACTGAATGGCGGCCTTATCGCCCTTCCTCTCGATCAGCTTCAACAGCGCCAGAAAGGGACAGACATCGCAAAGTCTGACCTCTTCGTCGTCGAGTTCCTGTTGTTCTGCTGTTGTCATACATACATATGTGAAGACATAATTCTGTCGGTCCCGAAGAGCGCCGAAAAGTGGTTGGTTCTGACATTCCTCTTCGAATATGATCTAACGGTTTGGACAAAGTTGTGAAACAAGGAATTCAAGTCAATAACATATGTAATATTTCTTATCGGTTGTCAAACCTCTTTGATCTCAGCGAAAGTGATTTCCTTCAGAACATTAACACTAATTAGTATTCCGTTAGGCATAAGAACGTCGACAGTGATAGTGGGCTCAGGTCTCGACCAGACGTCGCATTGGACTGCGTTTGGCGTCGGACTCATATTACAGTTCAGTGTTGTCAACAATTTTTTACATTATTTGATTGAAAGTGTGAATTGAATGCAATAAAGAGTCGAATGAATGAAAATTGTTTTTGTATTGATTTGGAGTAAACGGAAGGGAAGAGGATATTAGGCATCCGTTGTTCAGAGAAGTAACTGAAGATTGCGGTAAATAAGAGATAACAGACATAACAATCAGATAATTACAAACAGTTTTATTAAATGTCCCAAAAAATTGTTTTTAAAATGAAATAAAATAAAAGTTCTGTTTGTGTGTTAGCCCTCATAGAACTTCGGGATCTTATCGCCAGCGACGACAAGGCGTCGGATTCCCTCTTTAGTTATTACACCGATTCGGATGACACCACCGCTGGAACCGTCCCGACTCATAGCCAGTGATAGGGCTTTAAAGGGATTTAAATTAGACGAAAGTCGATACAAGATATTTAAGACTTACTGTTGACCACAAACTGAACGGTTTGTTCTTCAGTCATATTGAGTTTGAAGTTTGCGTCAACATATCCATAGACATAAGAACTACCGGAGCCGCCGATGGCTACGGGCTGTCTGACAAGCATTCCTCCCAACGGAATGATGAATACCTGTCCGCCCTCTCGTCTGTCCCAACCCGCGCAGATAATACCCGCCGACAACGAGTCTCTGTAGTTGTAACACATCTCACGGAAGATATTGGCGCCGGTCTTCACATTGGCCGGCTCTCCCGTTTCCATTCTGGTCAGGAATCAAATCATTAGATCACAATTCACTTCTTCAGCGAAGTCTTACTCATAAAAGTTTAAATGATATGACACTATATCGGCGATGGCCTGAGTGTCAGCCGCGGATCCCGAGCGACAACAGTAGATATAGTCAGTTATTTTGGTCAGTTTGTCGGTCACGCGGTTCGCGATGTAGGCTCTGAAAGGACAGGGAAGGCATCAGATCATGACATCACACCGTTTGATGGCTTACCCGGTGGTTGTCCTCGAATCGGCTCCGATCACAACACCGCCGTTGAACTCGACCGCCATAATCGATGTCTGAAGAGAATCGGAGAACAATTAATGGACGAAATCAATGGATAAGAGGAAGAAGTGATGAATAAGTGGTCACTTACGCCGGTCGACACCTCTTCGCGCATCCAATCGGGCACTAAAGCGTCCAAATGGCAGATCTTATTGGCGGCCACAGACGGCTGACTGTCACTTATCATGGGATCCATTAAAGCCATTGTCTTCAGAGTCTTCAGAGTCTTAGATCAGATGAAAATCAGTGCAAAAGTGTTGACAATTGTCTGAAAACTTGCAAATCATTGACAACGACTCGAGTCTTACATAAAGTACGTTAACTTTGAAGTGAAGTCTCATTTGAATTGAATTTTCAATCAAAACCTGGTTTTAATTGATT
>JAQGAJ010000681.1:0-13259 GCA_034689365.1 Liebstadia similis
TCGATTTATTCTAACTTTGAGTTAACGCTAAACTCAATTAATTTAATCTTCAGATAACTTCTTTGACCGTCGAATGCATCTCAACCTATGAGAACGGTCTTAACAAGACTTGTGATGTCATCGACGCCAACATTAAGGTAACGATAATTATTGTTTTGGCCTAATATTGATTTGTTTGATGACATTCAGCTCATGTATCAGTTAATGGCAAAGTGTGAAGAACTAAACCAATCAATGAAACCAATTAATAAACTCTCCGAAGAATTGTAAGTCTTTTAGCACTGAATGTCTCATAACTTGTGATATAACTCGAAATCATAGGAAAGAAGTGAAACGTCTTTTGGAATTATTCGAAAAAGCAGTCGATTATAAGATGTGATAATGTCTTGGAATTGGTTTCTATTGTCTTTCACTGTCACATAAGTGTCACCGAATGATCTCATCGGACGACTAACACAATGGTTAACCCTCTGTAACGGTATTTGTGTGTTAGGTCTGACATCACTATAGCAACCGATTGGTTGCGATATTTGCGATATTTTTGTCAAATATTTGACTTCAGATTAAAAATGTTTTTAAATTAAATAAAATAATAAAATTAAATAAATTATAAATCAATTGAAAGCTTATAATCGTTACGTTCGGAAACCAATTCAATGATTGAGGTTTTGATTGCATTTAAATGACTTAAGTCTTAACGTCTTTATTGGTCAGTGGGTTCGGGAGTGGTTGGTATGGCTGTCGGTCTGGTCGGTCCAAAATCCGGGACAATTCCTCTACACTGTCCTTATAGTGTTGTCTCCATTCTTCTGCATCAGTGCATACCTGTCCTGGAAGTTAGCCAAACATATCGAGACTCAGAAGAAGACCAACAAAATTAAGAACAAACGTATCGATAATATTAAGAACCGGAAGAAAAATAAATGATTTCTACTTTCAATCAAAAACTGTTTTAATATTCGGACCAAAAGTTGTTTTTAATAATTAGAATATGTATTGACTATCGATGTAATCATGGGTTCAATGGATCTGAAGATCCTTTTTGAAGGCCATTCCAAATAAATACTTTTCATCACTTACTTGTCTTTCTCTTCATATTCGGGATATCGCGGGAAACTCGAGTACGGATTCGATTCGATCTGTTTGTTGTCTTCTTTTGTCTTTTGATCGAATAATTGTTTCTGTCTTTGAACCGACAAATTATGTTCAATCTCTTCATCGGTCGGCGGATCCTTTCGGCCCATTCGTAGCCAAGCTTTTAGTGATAATTATTTTAATTAAAAACAAGTTTTAATATAATAAGAAGTGATGGCTTCGGGAACTACTCTCGGGTCACCTTCTTGTCCACCCTTGAGTACAAAATACCAATTTGTCTGACATTTGATAATCATTAAGCGATAAAAAGTTTTTGATTCTCAAAACATTCAATTATCTGATTATAAGGAAAGAGCTATAATCTATTGGGAAGTTCTAATTGATGCCTACCATTCCACTCAGGAGGAAGTTGTCGGTCCCACAAGTCTTCGTTTGGCGGAACAAACCATCTCTTCGGGCCTTTTCTCGAGTCAAACATTTCTGTGAGAAACGAGATTTTAGTCCAAACATTGATTGAGTGGTCAGTCGTCGGACACTTGTCTTAAACCACTTGAGGTTAACCTAAAGACAAGTCTGAGACCAACTGATGTCTTGAATTACGTTTTGGTTGACTCTCGAAGTAATTATTCCCCAAATAATCGGTTCCCTTGTGTTTAGTGATTGGCTTTCGGTTGTGTGGTCTCAAAGAGTCCATAAATCTATTGATAATAACAAAGAAAGAACTTCTGCCGCGATATGACATCAGAGGTATCACTGGTTTGAGGTCTTCAGCAAAAGTTGTTTCAAATCAAGTGATCGGCAAAAGATGTTTGGGCTCTCATTAAAGTACGTCCCGATCGATGACAACCCCTCGGCTGATGTCTTCGAATGACCACTGATTACCGAAAATCTAATCCATTTTATAATTGTATCGAAATATCAATTAATTTAAGACTAAATTCGATATTTTATAATAAAAGTTAAAACAAATCAATAATAATATGATTTTATATATCAATCAAAATAAAGAATCAAATAGTAAGAATATTCTTAGTTTTGCCAAATCTGTACACTTGAGGGTCGGGTCAAACATTTGCCGAAGTAGTGGACACAACCGTAAACCTGAGTCTCTGTTAAGACTAAATGAGTCCAAAAGTCAATGAAATTGCAAATAATAATAATAATAATAATGTTTTAATAATTTTGTGATAAACTATTGAAAGCAATCTATTTTTCGATAACTTATCGGAAAAGTCTTGAGATTTAAGGCAGAAATCATTGAAATAAATGTTTTCAATAATATATTTAAACATTTGTTTGGTTTTAATTCATTTGTGTTGACATCGAATCAACATTTTATTGATTCTGTGATCCGAACTCTCACTGATGTCCAGAACTTCACTAATCATTAATTCAAACTATTTGTGAACTTTTGCTAAAAATATCAAAAACTTTGAAAAATATTTAAAATAGAAAAATGAATTCTTTCTTAAGATTTCAAACTCTTTTAATACTTTGTTTTACGCTATGTTTCGATCAATCGGTAACTGATTCGACAATCAATGGAACAGAAGTTAAGACCAACTGTAGGGCAGAAATCGTGGAATCGATTCCGATTGGACTGACGTTCAACTCATCCGTTGCTTCGAATTCGACTTTCGATGGATTAATTGAATTGATATCGAATGCAAAACAGACGATAGACATCGCGTCCTTTTACTGGACATTACTCGGAACGGATGTAATGCCAGATCCGGACCAATCGAGTCTCGAAGGCAAACAATTACTCAATGCGTTTATAAATTCGAAGTCGAAATCAAATATTAAGATCAGAATTGCGGTCAACGATGGCATCGATACCGAGAATAGCACTGATTTAGAACTTCTGGAAGCGGTCGCAGATATTCGTCGCGTGAACTTCACTCGACTGATCGGCGCCGGAGTATTGCACACGAAGTTTGTGATCGTCGATAACCAAGACTTTTACGTCGGCTCTGCGAACATGGATTGGAGGTCTTTGACTCAGGTCAAGGAATTGGGAACTGTTATCACTGATTGCAAGCCTTTGGCTAATGATCTGAAGAAAATATTTGAAGTCTATTGGTATTTAGGAGAACCAAACTCTTCTATTCCGGACAATTGGCCAAAAGAATTGTCCACTGATTACAATCGAAGTAATCCGATGTCTATTTCGTTCAATGACTTTCAATATCAAGTATTTCTATCGTCTTCACCGAAATCTTTTTGTCCAAACGGCCGAACCAATGATATCGACGCTATTTTATCAGTTATTAGAAGTGCCGACAAATTCATTTACATCGCGGTAATGGATTATTTCCCACAATTCCTTTATTCGAATGATCATCACTTTTGGCCGATCATTGACGACGCCCTCAAAGAAGCGGTGATAAATCGTAAGGTAAGAGTTCGACTGATGGCCAGCCGTTGGAATCACACCCGAAATTCAATGAACACTTTTTTGAAGTCTTTGTCTGTTTTTAATGACATAAAAGTATTCGGAGCTGACATTCGAGTGAAGCTATTCGTAGTTCCGGCCACAGCCTCGCAGTCAATGATACCGTTCTCCAGAGTTAATCACAATAAATATATGGTCACCGATCGGACCGCATATATCGGAACCTCCAACTGGTCGGCCGACTATTTCATTAACACTGGAGGCGTCGGAATAGTTATGACTCCGACGCAAAACGGAACGAATATTAGGGATCAGTTGGAGTCGATTTTCGAGAGGGACTGGCAGTCGAGTTATGCCAAACCCGTGTAAACCATTAATAATTAAAATTATTTCAATTTATTCGATATTAAAATACAAATCAAATAAATTTATTTCGCATTCTTTGCCAGACTTTTATTATATGAGGTCTGTTCTCATCGACGATATTATGTCCGTATTTCGCATACCATCTGAAGATTAATTATATGATTAAATCAAATTTAAGATTTGATGCAAAAGAGGCATACATTCCGAAGAGAGTGCCGGACAGATGTGCCGCGTGATCGAAGAGCCGCCAACCCATGACAAGACCCGCGGTGTCCATCAGTATTATTGACTTGAGTGCAATTCCGGCAGATATTGTGAAGAACGGTAAGAATATTATCATTAATTGGATATCAGGTCTCGCAATACAACACGAAGACAGAAGTCCTAAAATCGCGCCCGACTTTTGAATAAAGTTTTGGTCATAAGATCAATGAATTTCAAACTCACCGCTCCTAACGATGAACCCATTCTTCCGGTCAACACTTTGGCCGCATAACTACCGAACGAAGAGACCACTCCTGAGTAGTGCAAAGTGTTGGAACAGTTGGGACACAAGACATGCAATAGTTTAACAATCATTTACCAGAACTGAGATAAAGAGCGAGTAATTGATCGCAACCAAAGACAGTCGAACCGATTCTCATAAATGAATACAAGACAAACATATTTAAGAATAAATGGCTGAACGAGTAGTGACTGAAAGTCGACCAAAGCATTGGCCAACACTTGAGCTGATCTGCGGATTAGGATTCAAATCAATTCCAATCGTTTCGATATCGAAATCATTTGTCACATACTTTGCGACGAATGGGTCATAAAGTGTTTGAACAGAAAGGGTTGAACTCTTGGAATCTTCCAACCGATGAAAACCATTAGATTTATGGCAGCGATGGCGGCGAAGAGTTTGAAAGACTGATCTCTTGAGTTCCACCACTGATTCATCTTTTAATGGACACAAAAGTAATTCAATTAACAAATTAACTAAAGATTTGAGTCATTACTTGATTTCGAAGACTTCCGGCTTTGGTTTGAATATTAAATTCATTAAACGAATAGAGATTTTGCTTCCAATCCGTCAATCGATTAAACCTTTGCCTTAAGAGTGAGTCCTCGAAGTTGTAAACGACATAAACACAAAATACAGTTCCGCTAAACTTAAGACAAAGTAAGTGATCAAAGGTTTCGGTTATGTCTTATAAGTTACCGAAACCGTGAAAACAAATGGTTTGACCAGAGATCTGATGTCCGGACTGTTTCTGATTTCACTCACATTTCCCTCAAATTGTTTAACTTTTTTGGTAAAACTTCTGACGATTTGCCACTTATTTGAACTCAAATTCATATCTCTTTTGAAGAATTTATTCAAAACTTTAAACTTTGAAAACATTTTATTTTGAAATCAATTAAGTCTTAAATGCTTTGAAAGAAATTAATTTTGAAAAATATAACAAAAAAATTGAATCAATTTGTGGTCAAAAGTATTGTTCATCGGATCGGATGTAAACAACTTTGAGAGTCATTCAAAACTGTCGTTACATTAAAAGCTCCCCAAACGAGAAGACGTGTCAACCCTTCGAAGCCTTCCTCTCATGACTCGAATCCCTTTCAGTTCTGATGTTATGTTATGAGTGAATGGCTTTCGTGTAAACAAATTCGTGAATCAAATGATTTAAAGGAAAACGATTTGAAAATAATTTAATAGTTATTTGTATTAATCGATGAAATGATTTAATTTAATGTAATTATCGTTTGAAATGAATTATGAGTTATCTCAAAGTGGAAGAAGAGTGAAGACATCCGAAGACAAGTATAGATAACCGTCGGAAATGTTGAATATCTTAAAGGTTTGCTTCAAATCTTTGTAAATGTTTTAATGATTTCCTTCTGTCGGACAAAGAATGCGGTCATCGGAGTAATGGGCGGTACTTCCGATGCCATCGTCGGTCTGTGGGCTATAACCAGACTCTTCAGGGATCAGAAGAACGCACAAAACGCTAATAATATCGCGAAACGACTCTTAGAATGCATTTTACTTAACGGCGGAGTCTTTTTGGTCAGTAATTGATTTGTCAGTCGATTCTGATTTGAATTTCTTCTCAGACATCGATTTTGTTCTTCAATTATGTGATCCTTCAATTGCTATTTTCTTGTATGCAAATTGTGTTCGGATCGCAAGAGGGTTTGGTCAAATCGACCTGGTTCTACTTAGAGCCCACCCTCTCCTACATCTTCTCCTTCTTCTGGGTTTTGCCGCTATTTCTCTTGAGCCGAGTCGTAAATGCCTTATGGTTTCAGGTATTTGTTCTTTGAGTCCAACCATTGTCTCGTTTAACGTGAGTTCTTTGTCAGGACATCGCAGACAACGCATTCAGAGGCCGTCCGCAGGGATTCCGTAATATCCCGATTGTTATCGCCGACACTCTCTTCAGTCTTGTCATTCAAATCCTATTTCTGATACAGGTTTTGATCGTTATATAGATCGGTGTTCGACATAACTCTTATCTCTTTGATCTACATTACAGTCAATGGTTGTCGAATTCCTTCCGATCCCATTCGTCGGACAATTGGCCGCAATCTTTCACATTAGTCTTTTATATTCTTTATACTCTTTTGAATATAAGTGGTTTAATATGGGTTCGAATTATCTCTAATTTGATTTAATCTAAAATATTAATCGATTTTCTATAACTCAAAGGCTGGGAATTACACCGAAGACTACATTTCATTGAAAACAATTGGACGTATTTCTTGGGCTTCGGTCTGCCTCTGGCTTTGGCCACATATATGATACCGAATTACCTCCTGAGTGGAGCGATGTTCTCGATTCTGTTCCCGCTGTTCATCATCAGTGCGAATGAGGCGCGACCGAGAAATCGAAATAAGTCCGTTCCGTCCCTTCCTTTTTGCAAAACCTGTACTAAAATCGATATTTTGTTTCAGTGATATCCAGATTCGTGTCTTTTCGCCAGTCGTTTGGGTCTCCAATAAAATTCTTTTCTTCATTTTTAGGTATAAAAGAACTCAAAACTAAATATATATTTGTTTTTAATTCTAAAACCGTTTTTAAATCGATTTATTTTTTCGAAACCTGTCGTTAAAAGTAATTTAATATTTTTAAATTTGTCTCAAATCAGTCCCTAATTTGTTTGAATTGTGATTACGTTTTTGAAACCAATAATTAGTTTAAAATATTATAGAAAATACATTTTGTTATCGGATATCGAATAAACTGTTGAATACTGTTTGTAAATAAATCTATTATTAAATGCAAGAAATTTATGCAAATTATTAAAAAGCGATTTACAGGCAATCAATCGAAAGATCGAAATCAAAACAATCGTTGGTTTACTTCATATCTTGAGAAGAGTTGAACAAAACTATGATATGAATGAAATAAATTGCACTAAATCTGAGTCAAAATATTCAATACATTTGTGATGTGTTTTGTGTTTTCCACCGAAACGGGACTAGAATTGGATGACATCGCGAACGAGTGTATAGACTATTACTAGTGTTTGAAAGGACTCAACGAAAGACTCGAAAGGACTCGAATCGGACCAAAATTTATTTGAACCAAGACTTAAATACAATGCTTTAAAATGTGTTACGACTGATGGAAATGATGTCTAATATTAAACAACTTTTCGTTCTCTAAAAGTTACCAAAAATGGAAAACACATTACAAACGCCACAAAGTATTGTCTGATTAGTCAACTGTTGGTTCGCCGGCAATGGTTTGAAGACTTGTCGCCAATTCTCAGATAATTATTGCTTTTAAACAATAATTGTTATGAAAACTAAAATTTTGTTTACATTTCATGCGAAGTAAGGATAAGTGACTTAATATAAGTGAAAATAAATGAAATCAGTTTATAATACAAATACAACTTTGCTTTCATTCGTGATTATAAAGTGTTGTTAAGAAATGCTAAAACTTTAGAACTAATGAGAGAAGAGATGAGCAATAATGGAGTGCTTCCGGACTCCACTGTCCTGACTGTGGCGAAGAGCACTTCCATTGTTAGTCCTGCGAAGCGTTAGTCTCTCTCGGGTTACATAAGTATCTCATGTCTGCCAAAGTGTGAAATGAAGTAACAATCAGTGGTAACATCGCTGCCATTCTCTAATGTCTTTGTGGTATTCAATGTAAACCTCAGGCATTGGTTAGCTATTAGTTTACAAGAGTTTTGCCTCAAATAAATAACTTTATGGCAACTTTCAAATCGTGGAAATACTATCAGAAGTCGTTTAATCATCGGATGAGTCGTGCATTGAATGAGTGTTCACTCGAATTAAAATTAAAATAACGTATGATTGCTATCAAACGAACTATAAATGTCTAAATCAGAACCTAATCTAGAGTTATATAATCATAACATAAAACATAAGTAAAGACTAAAAGCCGTCGATCAGCAGTTCGAAGTGAACGCTGCCCTCTCTGTCCATTCGGTCGTGTTTTATATTCTTAGCCCAAGCCTTACACTCGACGTTAATAAGGACTCCGGGATTCGGTTTCATGAAGTGAACGAACACAAACGGCGAAAGATATCCGGGTTGGTTAGTGAACGGGAAGTACTTGAAGTCAATTCCATTTTGAGGATAGTAATTGATTGGACCGATGTTCTCCTTGTCGGCCGCGTTCTGGTCAGGACGGAGAGGACGGACAGGTCAGTGACCGTCTCAATACATGCAAGTCTTACCTCTCCCTCGCAAGTGATGTAAACGATCTCCTTTTTACTCGCGGCATATCCGCTACGAACGACATCCGGTATGTCATTGCCGTCGAAGTCACTGTTTTCGTACGGAACGGGTTTCCAGTTGTAAATCTTATATGAAATCAGTTTAGATTTGATTAAAACATTCAAATCATTACTCGATTGAGTTTAATGAGGACACAAGGATTGCCTCTTTGGTAACCAAAGTCTTGTCCTCGCGTACAGTTGTTATCGATCTTTTTGATGTCAAAAAAGCAGAACTTGTCGTCACTGACGGTCTTATTGTTATCGCATTGATCGATGTAAGCACCCCTGTCCGCACTCGCCTCGTTCGCCTTCTCGTAGGCTGTATGAGAATGGACAGGTAGTCAGAAGAGCATATGTATGTGAAGGTCAAAGGTTATTGTTTGCATGTAATGACTTCAAGAGATTTTTTAATTATTCTGAGAAAGATGTTCAGCAAGTTTTGAAATATTCTTTGAAGGATAAATAAAGAATTAATAATAAGAATATATTTTCTGCAAAAGAGATATTTAACAAAAAAGCTCACGATTTATGAGAAAAAGAAATGATTGGTAGAAACGATAGTTTGAAATAAGCTTTTTGTCGATTGATTTTGAATAAGAAATATTTAAAATGATTGCAAACAAAGACTGAGTCATGTATTGAGAACGAGAGGGTCAGTCTATAGCGAACCGAATCATAAAATCATTAATAAATGAATAATATATTGAAATCAATAAAACGAACTCACGTTCAATGAATTTATACAAATTTTCGGACCAGTGTTTCCAACTTTCTTGGTTACCCCCGTGTTTGAACCAAATCAGAGTACTCTCCACATTCTCTTCCCGGGGTCGGGGTCTGAATCCCAGACCTTAACAGACATTAAATTGAAATAAATCACGAGAATAGGTAACACTGGGAAGACATACCGGGATTCTCTCCGATCCTACTCTCTCCCAACTGCCACTTCGGGACGCGTTGATCAATAGTTTGGTAGAATATTAATAACATAAGAGCCCAAAACGCGGCCAAACATAAGTAGAATATTATGTAAAATATCAGAATTTTTACTGAAATAAAAGAAAAACAATTAATTAATGCGAAATCCAATAATGAATTTGAAGTTGAATTATAATTAAATTCTGCTCAGAGTTGGCGCGACTTTAAGTAAGAGTTAAACTGATTTAACTATTTTAAGAAAGTTATTCTAAATTGTGATCATTAGAAGAATTATATTCTAATAATTGATTGGCATTTAATGATTAAACAAAGAAAAGTCCATTCGATAAACGAAATAAAATATTTGTGCAATGAATGAACGAATCGGCAAATATGGGTCATTAGGATTGAACTGAATATCTATGAAAGAGAATGTTTTGTGCGTTTGCTTTAAAATCCCGTTATTTTAATAAATAAAAAATGCCTCAAAAAATCAAAACTAATGAATTGGAACTCAATTATGAAGTCTAACGAGTTTGGGATAGTTTTATCTCAATGTAGAGGTGATGGCAGTGATTGTCAGTTGAAATGGTAATTGAGGTAAATAATAGGATTTTAAGATTCCATGAAATGATAATTAAAATAATAACTGCAGTGAAGTATTAGAGTTGTACTGCTGTAGTGTTAACTAACTAACCACTTGATTCCAGTCAATTCGAGTCATTTTTCATACTTTCTAAAGAATCAATTGGACAAAAGTGTGTGTCTGTCGAGAGGTTGATAGCGATTGGTCGCAAAATCTTGATAATTGCAAATATAGAAAGTGTTTAACATTTGAAACATTACTTAACTCCTAGGCTGGAGTACAGACAAGAACAGCATCGCTCGTATCAAATGAAACCTTGAATCTGGTAATTAATTATTCTGCGATCGAAAGCACACAAAAACAGACATTTCTTTGAAAGAACTGATACTTCCAGTGATTTCGAGTTAGAGTCAAAAAGATTTGTCTTTCAATTTATTATTTGGCAATAAAGTAAAGTCTGACCAAACATTTGCGAATCAAATTGTATTTCTATTACTTATTGGGAATTCAATTATCAATGGATTTTAATTATTGAAAAATATCGATCGTTTGAGGCATTAGTGGAAAATTTTTACAAACGATTCAATGTTTGCGATGAATGAAAAGTAATCAAAAATTATCAAAAGATTTAGTGAATGAATGCAAAGTATGTATTGGAGTGAATGTGAACTAATGTTCAGACTCGGGATTGAGTTCGCGTTTGTCTGTCTCTGCCATTAAAGAGATAACCGAATCGGTTATCACTGACTCTGGTTTTGCTTAAATGACTCGCATTTTCACAATTATTAATGCAATCAATGGTTTGAAATCACAAATACATAAGTCATGCCTATTATCACAAAATATGATTTGACTCTCAGTGACGACAATCAAAGAGTGAACTATCGCTGCAATCAATGCCATAATTATATTTAAACAATGTTTGGGGTATTTTAGCCAATGTTCAGACGTTTGACTCAATTATCTGACAAATGATAGCAATTATTAATTAAACAAATGATAATTGAGATCACAATCCGTACAATACTTTAGGATATGTTTCGCAATCGCTTTTCCGATCGATTGCTTTATTGGCTCAAAGGTATGGCAAATGACCGCAAATACCGATAGACATCAATATCGCGGTTCAGACCATCGGCGGGTGTGACCGGCGGTCAGATTGCGGTCGCGCCCTCATTGCAGAGAAGGTTGAAGGCAAGGGTGAGATGGGTTGGGCGTCGGGACTATACTCACTCCAAGAAGTGCCGGTTCGGCCGCAG
Organism: Liebstadia similis; assembly: GCA_034689365.1. NCBI lineage: Eukaryota > Metazoa > Arthropoda > Arachnida > Sarcoptiformes > Liebstadiidae > Liebstadia > Liebstadia similis. Next base: position 11,362 of record JAQGAJ010000681.1, read on the forward strand.
AACTCTCGAGTGCGGGGATTCCATAAGAACTGAACGATACTCGCGGTTGTGGTCAGTTTCTCTTCGGGTTTGAAGAATGTATTGTCCTTTTCGGCCATTTTGTTAGCACTTATGCGAAGAGCGAACAGAAGTGACACTAAAGGCAGTCAATGAGTGAGTTATGAGACTATGTATTAGATGTCAACCGATCTTCAGTTCAATAACGATCCCAACCCTCGACTGACGGCACAAACACTAAAGCATTCAATTATTTCGAATCGTATTTAATATCAATTTTATTAATGCTTTCAATGAACTAATCAATACTCAACTCAATGTCATACTAGAGATCAACTCAGTTGAGACAAACATCATATCCCGAACCACATCTACCCCAACATCACTACTCAACTGATCCTCAGCCGATGTCTTCCCGTCCCCAACCATCTCAAGACTCACCACCAATGAGGTCGTGCAACAGATTCTGATCATTCAATTTATTAGATCATCACTGGATATATACAATCGATCGTTTCAGTCGTACATATCTGGTAAGACCTCTACCAATAGTTTCCTCAATAGCAGTAAAAGTCAATGAGAATGATAAGTCTTTTCAATCTGAATAATGAGCTAATAGTTGTCGTATTTGTCAAACCTTTGGATACTTTGATCGTCACTTATAGGGAAGTTAATGACTTTAAATTCAATATTAATTACCGATTGATTGTTAGGCAAAACAGTGTTTAACTTCGATTAATGGGTGGATCAGATTTGCGTATCGTTCCTATGGTTACTCAGTATAAGTACTGATCCCAAGTTTGGCAATACTTTTGACAGTTCTGACAGTTCTAAAGAAATTGATCCCAAACTGAATCCCAAACTGATTCCAGTATTGGTATAGTATTGGATCAATATATTCAAGATTGTCAACCAAATTGAATTGCTAAAAATGGATTTGATATTTGGTCATATAGTTTATTTGATCTAGATGATTATAGTAAAGTCCAATTTCGAATTAGTTATCGTTTGTTTCACTGATTCCATTACTTTTTGATGAAAATTGTTTACTATTTGTCATATAATTTATTTTAAATCCCAAATACTCTGAAACTATAATAATATTTTTGAACAAATTTTAAGACTTGATCTGACATTTGATCATTTGGTAAATAATGTGTTTGTTTGCCAATTCTGGTAATACCAAACATACATAATAACTAACTTTAATCGAAGTTATTCACTATAAAGCCATTGATAATTGTATCATAATTTGGTTGGATATTCAATATCGAGAGGGTGTTCGACAAAAGGCTCAATTTATTAGAGGGACGACTGTATTTCAAATTAAATTTTAGTCTGCAATCGTGAAAGTAAAACAATTACCTTAATTACCTTGCTGGTTCTCATTGAAAAGTATTAGAACATTTTGAAGAATCACTTTCAAGATCACGAGTTTTTGCAATCAAATCAACTATTGATTGATTGAAAGGAACTTTTTCTCAATTTGATTGCAATGCACTCACATATCGATACTTCTCTTCTCGTTCTTATAATTTCGTAATTACACTAAAATTAATTCTAAATTTAATACAAATAAAGTTAATTTGAGTTCAAAAGACATAATTTTATTTATTTTAATGAACGATATATCGAATGTTTGTATTTGAATAGTTTGAAAGATAACATTTAGAACTTGATCTTCCGGACAGATATCAATCGCAATTTTGCATTCATGGGAAATGTTGTAATGGATATTGAGATGAAATGTCAATAATTGTGTGATTTGTTTACCAATTCTTCCACTTTTCGAGTTCATCGATACTTCACTTCCAAATGTGATTTCATTTTGAATGCTATTCTTCGAAATACAAGGAAACTGACGGACAGTTATAGTGTATATAACAAGAGTATCGTCACAA
>JAQGAJ010000682.1:0-13258 GCA_034689365.1 Liebstadia similis
GTTTTGAATGTAATTTTAAATATTTTATTTTATTTGACTTTTTTTTTAAATAACATTTTGAGTTTAATTTTACAAATAAATTATTTATTTAAGTTTAGAATTTCAGTGATTCTAACATTTAATTGGAAAAGGTTTGAATCAGTTTTGTTATCGACTATAAAACGACTTAACCTTCGAAAATGTTTTCTTCACAGTATTTAAAGGGACGGACATAGAGACCAATGGATTGGTGACAGTTTCGGCAGAAGTGTTCGATGTCGAAGATCGCACTCAAACAGGACGGGAGGAAAGACAGTTCGCAAAGACAATATGGAAGACTACAACAACAGAACAAACAGCACCAGGCGAAGCACATGAACTTCACTACTGTCATACCAAAGTTAGGTTTGGTTATGGTTAGAGTTTGACATTTACAGAATGGACAGAACATAACCATTGGTTCCGAACCCATCTCTTTCGGCACTATTTTCTTCACTCTTTGTGTTTCGTATTTCTCAGGAATTGGTCTAAACATCAGAGAAATGGTATCCTTTGTCGATGCTTTTGATTTGGGGTTCGGTGATTGTGTGGAACCGATTGGGTTCTGATTGTCTCTCTTAGGATCCGATGATTGTTCGTAAACATTGCTATGACTCGAATCCAATGTTCGCATCGATTCTGTCTTTTCGATTCCGATTTTACTATCATTAGAATTGTTCTTCGGTTCTGATTCACTCATATCTTAAGATTCCTCTCAACTAAATGGTCGATAAATTCTTATGATTTTGTTAATAAGTTTGAACTTTTGAACCGAACGTGTATTTAATAAATGTGTCAATTGTTTGATTGAAGTAATGCTTCGGAATTGAGTTTCAATGACATCGAGGGATCTAAAACTCAAATAAATAAAACTCGACATTCTTTGGTCTGTCTTTCTATCAAATTTACCAAACTTAATCAATTTTATTCGAAAGTTCTTCTGTCAAATAAGGATTTCATATATGACTGGACTTTATAGACACCAATCGATTGCAATATCTGTTCTGTATTTCAATCATATCTTCAGCAAAACAATAATCGCATTCAAGTTCTTTGAGTTTAGGTAAAAGTGTATCTGAATTTGGTTTCAGGAGATGTCTTGCATTTAATTTTAAAAACTAGTCTTTTGTCAATAAATTTTTTAGTAAGTTCTTAAGAATAAAAGTAAGAAAAATATTTAAACAGTTCATTAAAATAACACAAATAATCAATTTCATGAGCTTTTAGTCTTTAATTACATTAAAGTAATTATAAATATTTAATTCTTTTAACAAATTATAGAATTTAATGCGAATAACTGTTGAAATAGTTTAGCTGTCAATGAATGTCGAGTTCTGTCACTTCTGTCCACAACTAAATAAATCTTCGGTTATAAATACCCAAAGGTTTACCACATTTTCTGCAAAGGTGTTCGATGTCATAGACTTCTTCAACACAGGCCGGAGTGCAGCCGAGACAGGGAAGGCAAAAGGGGAGTGGAAGGGGAGTAAAACACATAATGCAATATCCGACGCAACAGAATATTGCCATTGCTTGCAACAGAACTGATCCGGTCTTCGGCTTCGTTACGGTCAGGCATTTGATGCGACATTGCATGCAGTAAGTGATGGTCGGGAACGGACCCAACACTGCCGTCATTACCGCAGTCTTATTCTGATTTGCATTCGGAGGTCCAGAATGTTTCGGCAACAAAGAGGTGTTAGCCATTGGACTTTGATTCTGTGATATTGTAGAACTCGTGCGACTTTGAGGATCGGGAGGACTGTTAGGACCGCCGGCACTCTGAGGACCGGCTGATGGAACGTAAATAAAATTATGGTCTGAGTTCAAAGTTTTGGTCGATTCTGTCTTTTTTGTGCTTTGATTTGTTTGGTTCTTCAGATCATTTTCAGCCATATCTCAAGAATTGAACGAACTATAAGTTCAGAAGACTTTTGAAGATCAGAATTAGTTCGCACTTTTGAATTAAGAACTGAACGCGCGTTCAATAGTCTATCAATTGTTTGTCTAAACGTTTCGATATAGCAATGAATCGATGAATGACTAGCTATTGACTTCATTTCCGATTCTTCGGCGGTCCGACCAAATGCTTAACGGAATCGGCTTTTATGAGTAATTCTTCTCTTATAAGGCAATTGACAACAAATGGGTGTCTGAGGGCCTGATCGGCACTCAGTCTTTGGGTATAAGTGCATAGTTTTGCCACTAAATCGGTTCCAATGGTGTCTGTTCTGCACCTTCTCTGGAATTTCTTAAACCACATACTGTTTATTAGATCTGTATTCGACTGATTAGTGAATTGTATTTTGTTAAAGTCGGGTAAAGTGTGGACCCATTCATGAGGAGGTGTTCCCAAAGCTGTTACCACAAGACACAGCTGTTCGATATCACTCTCGCCCTTAAAGAGTGGCCACTTTTGCAATGCTTCCCCTATAATGCAACCGACGGACCACATGTCAACTCCATAGTCATAACTGTTTGAGCCGTACAGTAGTTCCGGACAGCGATACCAACGCGTGCAGACCTGATGAGAGAGCACAGAATCTTCGGCAACGGGTGTGTCCTCTTGACTATCCTTCCCTTGGTTTGTCTTTTCAGAGAAATTCAAGCTATTTGTTGGCAGAGCTCGGGCCTGACCGAAGTCACAGATCTTAAGGATTCCGTTCCAATCGATCAGCAAATTAGAGGGCTTTAGATCGCGATGTATAATACCATTGGTATGACAGTGACGGACGCCTTCCAACAACATTCTGATAAGGAGTCGGATCTGCTCTTCAGACACAGACATCTCGTATATGATTGCAGTCAAGTTGATCGGCAGTAGAGGGAAGACTAGGTTCACACTCGAGCCCATCGCGAAGACGTCTTCCAATTGGACGATCTGTCGACACAAACGCAACAATTATTCAATTGGTTTTCATGTTTTGACTTTCGGCTAATTAATCAAAATGTTATGATTTATTGGCTGCCAATCGATCCCAGAGTCTGAGCCCAGGGTCTGATCATCCGAACCATTAGACTCACAGCGAGCGACATATGTTTTACTCACTCGAGAAATACAATTATAATAATTTTCAATTAAATTTTATCTTCAAATCCGAGTCAAGACTTAAAACAAATAATTTAAAACACGAATCGGACGATACTTTTTCTCTGACAATCAATTAAAGTTATGTCAAAAATGAATTTAATTTAATTTATTCCTCGAAATTCCTTTTGTAAGTCAAGCCATGACTTAAATTTCAAATTTAAATTGCCTTAAAATTTATTTTCTTCTCTTCATTTTCCTTGAGATAAATGAGGTTTTAAATTGAATTTCTAAGAATCGGAAGAATTGAAAAGTTATGGTAAGTTAAAGCTTATGTAAACAGAAAGCAAGGGATGGAAATGATAAGAACGATCGAACTGATCGAAATGATCAAGGCTAAATCGGAATAGTCCTAAACTTACGTTGTCGTGACTCTTGAGGAACTGCAAGCACTTGATCTCTCTGACGATCGACAGCGGAATCGTCTTATTCTTAATCAGAATCCGCTTAATGGCCAACAAATACTTGTCGGCGACATTGCCAGCACTGGAACTCTTGTCGGGGACGTTGGCGTACGTGGCCTTAAGGATGAGTCCGTGGGCGCCCGCGTTCATGTGTCCCATGATTTTGTAGCGATCCATTCAATACAACTGATGATCGGATTCTATTCAAAACTTGTTATTCAATCTGAAGCCAAGTTATGAACAAATAGTGTATTGAAAACTGTTTTTGTATGAGTGCGGTAGTGATCAGGTAGTGATCAGATACGATCAGATACTATCATATTTGACCCATCATTGCATCACTAGATTGCTATTCAAATGGAACTCAATTGAGTGCTGTTTGAATCGAGATATTCAGTGCATAAATACAAATAACAAGCTATTCATCGGATGAATGACAACACTCTATACATTAGTCTATCACTTATAGGAAGAAAAGAGTAAAAAATGTATTCATTTTAATAACAAAAATAGTATTTCTATGGAAACGAGTGCTGAAAACCTGTAAATAATTAAACACTGAGTGACAGGTATTGTATGACGAATACCATACCTATGATGAAAGCAAAGGAACAATTGATTTCGTGGATGAATAACCAGGTCTTCTAATTGATATTCAACATGTAATTTACGGCTAAAATTTGAGTCTCGAAATTGGCGTAAAACCGATGATCCGATGCCAACCCCTGTGCACTCCCATCTCAGACCTGACCCCTATTTAAAAATTTATATAAGTTATAAATTTTAAGAAAAAACATATTTAGACATTGAATGAGACGATCAGATGATGATCAAGGTTAAGGTCTCTTGTAGTGGAGTGCCATTAACAGATAATATAGCTTGATCACTAGCCATATCCATAAAGAGGACCCCCTGTCCTCACTCAATATCCTAAGGCTATAATGTGGGCACAGAGTAGGGCTTTCCAGTGTTTTCAGTCTGTGATGACCTGACATCGGGTCTAATACATCACAAAAATATCAGACGAGATATGTATTGAGAGAAATGCTATTTAAAGTCGTATTTCGATTATTGGGGGCCGACTGAGGGCCAGACCCCCGACCGAGAGACGAGCCAAACATGTTTTGAACCTTTCGTTATCTCATCTCTGGATTTGGCGTTCGCTTGAAATTAATGACTCGCAAATCGATGGCTGGCTTTACCTCTGTTTTAGTCGCATATGAATACCGCGACCACTCTATGGCTCCACAACTGGTGTTTGTTTTGTCGAATGATTTGAATTAGAATTATAATTGAATTTACCAAACTCTACATTACCTTGATTCTTCTATAATTAAACATTTATCAGCTTTATCACTGTTTTCTCTACTGGTTTAAATCAAAGATATTGTTGAAGTGGAGATTTAACAAAGTAACTTAACTAGATATGCATTTTTGCTAGTCTTCTAAAATTGTTTTACCTGTTCAAAAGGGGCGGGGTCTAGAAAAACGATAATTGCATTATTGTTTGCTTCAGTTTTTAGAAATTTATTCCTAGAAAAGGAAAGAAAAACAAGATTTTCTGTGGATTTAAAATTAATTATAGAATTTATGGATAAAATCAGTGACAATACAAATATCAAATACGAGACTCTGAAAAGTTCTAAACGGTTCTAATTATGGTTACAAATAAGTTGACAATGATTTCCAACTTAAATATCATAATTAAGTTTTGAAATGTGTTTACAACATATAATAGTTGAGAAGAGATAATTAAAGTGATCATGGCCAATAATGCATAATCATGGGCAGTTTGTTTTGTAGTTTTAAGGAATGGCCACTATTTGCTGACTACTGACCACCGGAGAAGTGATCCAACTCTTCAAACAGGTCTCAAACACTTGAGGGCATACGTCATGGTCTTCAAGAAATGCCATTGGATTGGTATGAGTTTGGTTCCCAACCCATCCCTTGCCATCCCTTCCGAAGAGGGACAGCACTGCAGCAGAACTGCTGTGAACTGCTCTCATAAGTGAAGAGCTCTCGACTCAAAAGTTTCAGTCAGTCGTGAGTTCGCAAAGCCTTCACTTCGTTTGTGAATTCAGTGAAAACACTGTTTAGTGTTTAGTCTTATAAACACATGAGTTATATGTCTTTGACAACAGTTCCCGAACTGTCCCGAAGTGACTGATCTCTTGAGACCTATCACTAGAAAGTCTTCGAGAATGAATTCTTCAATCGGTTCATTGCTTGTGGCGGTCACTGTCCTCTTGTGTCGGGTGCGGGCCATCAAACTAACGAATGACAATTCGCGAACCTGTGAACCGATCCGGATAGACATGTGCCGCGGCCTCGGCTATAATGTGACCGGAATGCCGAATATGGTCGGACATGAGCTACAACAGGACGCAGAACTACAGCTCCAGACCTTCACACCACTCATACAATACGGCTGTTCTTCTCAACTTAAGTTCTTCTTGTGTTCGGTATATACCCCGATGTGTACCGACAAAGTCCCGATAAACATCGGCCCGTGTCGGCCACTCTGCGAGAATGTCAGAGCCCGATGTCAGCCCGTTCTTCTTGAGTTCGGCTTTCCCTGGCCTTCGGCATTGAACTGTTCAAAGTTTCCCGAAGAGAACAATCATCAGCACATGTGTATGGAAGGACCCGAACCCGAAGAACACGAGAGACCGACCAAATACCCGGTCAACAGTCGTGGTCAACTCCCCCGAAGACCTAAACCACACAAACCAAAAGTGATCCCTCAAAGTGGTGTCAGAGGAGGCACTCCTTCTTCGATTGGTTCGGGGATTATTGTCCAGAGTTCGGACAATAAGAAACATCAGCAGAGCCTCTGTAATGAATACAAATACTTTGATCAGTACTATTACATCAACCGAACCGAGAGATGTGCCCACAACTGCTCGGCGGACATACTCTTCACTAATGAGAACAAACAGTTCGCCAGTATATGGACAGCCATTTGGGCCGCCCTTTGCTTTGTGTCCACTCTGTTCACTATCAGTACATTTTTGGCCGACTCGTCCGGATTCCGATACCCGGAGCGGGCGATCATATTCCTGGCCATCAACTATTGTGTGTATTCGGCGGCCTATCTCTACCGACTGATAGCCGGACGAACAGATGTCTCGTGTCATTTGGACAGTCAGCACAATGTGCCGATACTTATTCAAGAAGGACTCGATAACATTAATTGTACCGTCATTTTCATCCTTCTTTACTACTTCGGAATGGCTTCGGCCGTCTGGTGGCTCATCCTATCCCTCACCTGGTTCTTGGCGGCCGGTCTCAACTGGACAGCCGAACGGATTGAGAGCAAACAGGCGTACTTCCATTTGTTTGCATGGATAGTGCCGGCCCTCAAGACAACGGCCATTCTGGTGATGCGAGTGGTCGACGCGGACGAACTGACCGGTACCTGCTATGTGGGCAATCAGAGCCAATCAACTCTACTCTACTTCGTCATTATCCCGATGTCTGTCTACTTAGCCATTGGAATGTTATTTCTTCTGTCGGGAGTTGTGGCCAAACTTCGTCAGCCGACTCCAAATAAGTCTTGTCAAGTGCTTCCGTCCGCGCGATGTCGTCACGGCTCGTATCACAGCTCGTCCTCATCTCATCCTCAACTTCTAAGTCAGGCCGGGTCGGGCAGTACGTGCTCGCACGTGACCGGTCAGTACAACGTTAACAAATTGGGAACACCGATGGCGAGGGTCGGCATCTTCGCCATGTTCTATATAGTTCCAGCCACTTGTGTCTTAGGGGCCAACATATATGAATACCTGAGTCGAAGCTCATGGTATTTGGTCCGATACGGAACCATCAATGACAGGCCTAACGTCGAGATATTCACTCTCAAGATCTTCATGTCATTAGTGATCGGTATTAAGACCGGGCTCTGGATGTGGTCATCGAAGGCTCCCTTCCATACATGGAAGAAGATGGGCAAACGTCTTGTGCAGAAGAAGCAACCCCTCCCTGTATACCTTCAAGGGGTGAACGGCTCTGCACAACATAAACAATATCTGATCGCAAGTCAAGATCGGAACAGCAAAAGACCGCGCGCTAAAGGAGGCAATGAAACTGCCGTATGAACAGCAGAGACTACCAGAGACACTACCAGTGCTTCACTCCATTAGTGTTCCTCCGTTTGGGACGAACTGACGGACAGCAATAGCTGACCCTTAACTGAGAGTCGGACCCCATTTCTGATCATCACTTCCATTGATGTCATTAAAGTGGTAGCAATAAAAGAGTCGTTCAGTCGGACGAACGACACCTCTGTATATGTCTGTAGACAACAATTGTATATAAAATGCTTTTAAATTAAGACAATATAAGACTTAATAAACGTTTACAACGCTTTCAACCCAATTGTCATTTGTGTATCGCTTCGGTCCGGAAATCATAATTGAGTCCAACAATCAATTAGTTTAGTCGAGAGTCCAGTCATTGCATTCCTGTTCCCACAAACCCATAGCCAACCCAACTATGAAACCAAACTCTTGGCTCTGAATCTGGTCTTTAAAAAAGATATTTTTAGTCAGTGTCTGAAGTGTTTGTGTCGAACAAACAGGAGTACAAACACCACAACCATATTGGGGTCAACTCAGGAGAATCGTTAAGAATCTTAAATTTAATTTATTGGGTGAAGAGTATGGTTGAGAGGACTGAGGATTGAGTCGATTGAGAGGATCGACACTAAAAATAGTTAAATCCAAACGAAGCCAAATGTTATTGTTGTTGGGTTTTATTCACTATTTCTTCACTGTTTCGCACATTTGATTCAATTATACGCTCGACTGATGTGCGAAATGTGGGATATATTATGCAAATTATAATATGTTTTGTTTGCGAAGAAATTCTATACACAATAGGCGTTGTGTTTAACTGAGATGTCATTTGATGAGTGCCTTCAGAGCTTCAGAGCCAGTTCGGTAGATATGGTGTGACTCTGGTTCTGATCCAAAGATTATGGTAGGCTTAGTGTGTTGTCTCGTACTCTCGTATCGCAGTTTCCTGTATTAAAGTCTTTGCTAATACTGTTTTTGATCAGTCATTGCAACTCTTGAAAAATGAAATGTTTATCGAAAGCCAATGAGAGTATGGTTTGAGAGTATGCTATGGCTTATGCCTTATGTGTGCAGTCGTATGGCTTAGCTCTCAATCTATGGTAAGGATAGTAAGTGAGAGACAAGGAATTGAGTGCAAATGGGAAGCAATGGTCTCTCCGAGAGAGTCAAGTGTTTTCCTAACGACCTGCAGCTCTCTTAGAGGAGAGAGAGAGAGAGAGAGAGAGCGAGAGAGAGGGAGAGCGAGAGAGAAAGAGTCTTTAATCATTAGTTTGTTTATATTGTATGCCTCTTATTGTTGACACAAGAGATTTGCAAGTTTTGAACGTTGGAATCGCTGAATATATTCTGTATTTTTAGACAATCACCATATGCTCACGTATTACAATAAACAGGGTCTCTCTCTCGGCCTCTCTTCGTCTCTCTCGGTATCTCTCCCTCGCTGTCTGTCTTCTGTTATTCTTACACTCTTTGCTCAACTGCTTTAGCACTTAAGCGCTGGTGAATTAGAATAACACATAAAACCATAACAACTTTGGTTTGCTTTCGAAGCCATACTATGATTACCATTCAATCAAGACTTGTGTTTAAGTCTTACCATTTGGAAGCTTATTGTATGTTAGCTACTAATCACACCTCAATTCGACCCTTTTCTTAATGACATAGTATTATGACTTATGCTGTCTGTCGACACGTCTATAAACACATTACACGATCATATAATTTTCAACAATAACTGTTCAGTAAATAGAAATTAACTAATTTTGTTCTAGACTTGATCCGAGTTGAAACATATTAGACAAGTAGAGGTCACTTACAAACAATGGTTTTCATATTCTTTATTTATTATATAATAAGTTTTACTTAGGGTTCAAAAGAAAGTACTTAAGACTAGCTTCAGGTGAGGTCTGCTCTAAGACTAATGATGTGAATCCAAATTAAAAATCATTTTTAAAATAATAATTTTCTATTATTTGTTTTACTTTTTGTCAGATTATCAAAATATGATAACATATATCGTTATATTTATTTAAATTATATTCCCTGTCATTACGATTATTATTGGTTTGAGTATCGCCAGAATTGACTGTCAAACAGACAATGAATGCTTAGCCTCACAAACAGTCTTTATATGTGGGCCTCTTCTCAATGATTGTCGAATAGACTTCGAGGAATGTTATCTAAACTTTGGCTCAATTCAAGTCTTCACTCGATTGCTATTCCATCGGATAATTGCTTCAAATGTTGATTCGGTTTTGATTTCTTAAATGATATCCAGGTCTTGACAGCACTAGGTTTTGCTATAATTTTCCCGAAAGGAGAGAGAGAGAGAGAGAGACCCAAAACTGGTTGAAATGTCGAAAGGAAGAGCAAAGGAAGATCCGAATGCCTTTGGTTTTTATCTATTGATCTTCAAATCATAAAAATAATTAATCGTTTTTTCAGTGGTAATCGCAATCGAATCGGTCTTTCATGAGATCAGATCCGAAGCGTATTCTTCTTAAGCGCCGGCACTCTCTTAGAGTCACAAATGAAGTGTAAAATTGTTTTCACACAAACCAATGAATTGAATCAAACGAATCGATTAACTAAAGAAATTATAATTTATTCTCAATTTATGGCTGAATTGAGTCAAAAGATAAGCGAATTCCTAAAGAATTCGTTCAAATGAGACAAATAGTCTATAATTTGATTAGTTTTTTGAGTGATTTCTTCGAAGAAATATCTCAAACAAATAATAATAGTCTCATCTCTACTATGTTTGGACTGGCATTCAATTTGATTGAACCGGTGCTCAACCTGTGCTCCAAAACAGATCATATGAATCATGTATTCATATGCTTATCACTGAATCAAAACATATTCTTCGGGCTATGCTTTCCCTCACAATTGGCTTCTAATAAGGGCTACAATTTTGTTGTCATCGCAGACATTATGTTAAATATCTTTGAACGGACTAAACATGAGAAGACTTCGAGAAGTCCTTCAGAGGAGAAAATCCAGTTCTGAGTTCACCACTAATCAGAAGGTCTCTGAAAATATTTTCCTAAAACTTATATTGAGATAAAATATCTCTCCCTTTCCCTAACTTTCCCTCTCTTTCTCTGTGTTCCCTCTCTTTACCTCTCGTTTTATGATCCGGCAATCGGTGTAATAATTCATATAAACATTATTAACTATTATTGATATAATACTTTCCCATTTGGTTAATGAAGATAATGATTATGAGTGCGGAGACCAGTGATCAGAGCAGTTACTGGCGTTCACTTCCCCCGACATTATACCGAATCCTAATGTCTGTGAGATCTCATGAGTAGTGGCCCTAAGAATCATAATTAAAGGACTGAAGAAAGCGATGCGAATCGCGAAAAGACTTTATGCAATATTAGTGTACCATTAAGTCAGTCCTGTCTTTGACTGAACGATGCATCTCATGGTCTGATCAGACCTCGAGTGCCCTAAAAATAAGTGGAGAACAGGAAAATCATTTCTTTGGCTCCGAATTACTATTTTGAGATCAGGTCTTAAAATAAAGAGAAAAAATAGTTTAGGAAATGTGCAAAAAATACATATCGTTTTGGATGACAAAAAAGACATTCTTTAAGTGCTGTTTGTTTTGTTCTCAGATTACTTTAGTTTAGGTGCCAATCATTTCCGTTCAGTAATGTTCACCTTTTTTGTCTCAAATCTACAGAATAAGTGATCGAAATGAATGACTTGAGTACCCAATGGGGAGATTCACAAGGGGTAGTTCATAAGGGCTGTTTTGAACCTATACTCTTTGCTCTGATTATAGCAAATACCAGAAGCTTTTCAGAGGAATTCCTCTCAAAAATTTCAGATAAGAATACATTTATTGAAGAAATTTCTTTTGGAGTGAAGTTCTTCTCGAGTGCTCTTCACTGGGATTTTCATTGAGTAAATACCTGTTGGGCTCATCTGATGGGATGGGATGTGCTTCGACTCACATAAGCCCTAACTCAAGAATACTTTCGGAAAATACTTTTCATTAAAACGATATTTACTTTAAAGACTTTTCTGAAGGAATTTAAGTTTTGTTTGGAAGACAAGCGAATCGTTGGTTAAATGAATTGAGGGTTAAGTGTGGGAACCGATGGAACTGATGGCCACACCATCGCAACCACAGTTGTGAGTCTGAGACAAACAACTGAAATCACGCACAATTGGTCTCAAAGAAAAATGTCACTTAACTAAGTGATCGATAGATAATTTGGTTCCTATTCTGTCCCAACCCTTAGGCCTCTGTTCTATTGGTGCCTATGGTCTGACCAAAAGGTTTGTCACTCATTCTGAGGGCACAAACACAGAGTCTGTTTGGGACTCTCCTTCAGTCTGTTCTTCAGTTGGCATAACTCTAATGCCACTCAAATGTCACAAATAGAGTACAAAAGTCCGATTCATTGCCGTTCGGACACAACTGGCAGTGAATGGCACACAACTGTCCAAACGTCCCGAACCTTATCTACTCTTATGTCCTGCCGGGCATTGTCTCCAATCCTGAGCTGTGAGTTCGAGGAAACTCTCTTTTCATACTCAGGTGTGCAAAGACTGACTTCAGTATTGGTCTTAGGCATAAGCAGGCCATAAGCTTATTTCGGACCAAACAAGGGCTCAGTAGTGGAGAGCCTCCACAGTCCATACACAGCTCAGCACAGGCTTCGTCTATCCAGTGGTTCCTTTAGCCTGAGGTCCGAAATGTCAGAAAAATTCTTTATTATTTCTATTTATTGGTTTGTATTGAAGCCAAAGCATAGCTAAGGCTTGCGATTCTCGTTAAGTGATTATTGTGTCGGTGTGTGAGCTCTCCCTATGAGTCCTCCCTTTCCTGATGTGCACCCAATTTATTGAACGACTGATAGACGACACAAATGGTCAAAAATATTTGCCATAAAACACAAAGACCTGCAAAGTCTGGCATTTATTGGTAGGCATTAGGTAAAGGTCTCTAAGACTTGATGTTAATTGTGGTTCAAATGAGTGACAACTCTCTCAACGATTGACTCCATCTCTGACTGACTGACAGATTGAATAACTTTTTGGCTTTTTATAACTCACTTATGAGAAGAGAGACCACAATCTTGTCATAAATTCGATGTCTTTTAATGTTTTAGTGCTCAGCAATAAAACCCTAAAAACTAATTCATAGGAAAAAAGAAATTATTTTCTATAATATTATTTGTAATTATTATCGTTAGATAAGAGCTCGCGGTTCGCGACTTATCTCAAAACCCTTATGTAATTCCAGTGTTTAGTATTCCAGTAGTCGTTGTGAAGAACGAGCTATCGATAGTCGGAGAACAACCGAACCAAAGGTTCTTTGGCTCAGATTATGGCTTCTAATCAATTGACAGATAAATATTGACTTTAATTCCGAATTACCTTTTTATTCATTATAAGGCGAGCACTAAAACAAATACAATTTCTATTTCTCTCTCACTTATGTTTTATTATAATCTATCTCTCAGTTAATTACTTATATATTGGATGTAAACTAAATTTAAGCTGAATTTGAATTAACCATAATTACAATGATTAATAATTGGGATGAATCGCATGGTTTGTAAACTTTGCATTAGTGAACAACTCATTAGTTTTTGATTTTTATTTGATTTCTCTTTTCTTTGTCGGCAGTTCTCTATCGAAAAGATTAT
>JAQGAJ010000683.1:0-13256 GCA_034689365.1 Liebstadia similis
AACTGAATCATAAGCACAAAAATCTTCTTTTTAAAGCTTTTTGTGCTTTATCATAAAGTTTTTCCTGTTCATAGTCAGGATTAAAAGCAATTGAATTACTATTTATTTTGGTTTCGAGTTTTAAAAAAAAGGTGAAAATTTGTTGAAAAGGATGTAATAATTGTTGGAAGCAATCGATCAAAAGATATTATGAATGAATGGTTAGATCAAAGTCTCGTTAAATTATGTCAAATTAGATGAAACGAAGACATGGTTTGGATGTCTGGCGCAGACACTCAATGGGACCGAAGACTATCGCCTAAACCTGTATTCTCACTGAAGTATTGCAAAAGAAGTCAAACTAATGATTGAATGATTGATTGGCCATAAGTTATGATAACCCGAATACGAGTGAATCGGAAGAACTAATAGCTCTGACGACAGACCAAAACCAATCACTTCAGGACTTATTTGCAATTGTCTTTAGTTTTTGGACAAATTGATGCAAATAAGAGACCATAGGATCGATATAAGAGTAGAGCAGAGGTCCAAGAAGTCAGTCCAAGCAGTTTAGATCCAATAACCCGGTGAAATGGAAATCACTAATCGATTTTCATACGCGGCACCGAAGGCTTGTGCCGGCCTTGACCTCAGATGTGTTGAGCGCTGTCAAGACTGAGCGCAATGTTAAGGTTGACGACCAAAACAGAATGCGGAAGATCTTTGAGTTCTCTATTTCGGGCATCCCTTAGGCGAGGAAAACGGGTCAGCGATGCGAACACATATATAGGAACAGATATACTGTTCAGAGATTGAATGATGTAATGGTCTGGTCGGTCAAGGCTAGCCTAACACTACTTTTAGTTACCTGTGCAACACCTCAGCTCCAAACAGCTTAAGGTTGACTTGTTTTTTGTTGAACCCAAGAATTGGGTAACGTTTCAGAGGTCCGCCACTCCGGCACTCGCCTCAGGCCTATTAACGGCTGTCTCATCCTTAACGGTACAAACTATGGCTCTATCACTAACTCTATAACCAAATACTCGACACATCCGTAAGAAGACTATTACGTGAACATAACTGCCCTCACATAACATCACTTCCAATCCCTCCCAACTCTGAACAACACTTCCAATCAACTAAATTAAACTCAAGTCCGATCTTCTTTTCCACATAAGTGTCTCCCAAGACTGGAGTCAAGCCGTGCGGTTAACGCCTTTTTGCTTGGGATCGGTATTTAACGGTAAACGACCAGTTAAGCCAAAATCAATTGGGTTGTCACTGATCTTCGAAACGTTCAATGATTATCATCGCAAAAGTCTTTCACACAATTTGTGCCAATTTAACAGTTATTTAAGTTATCATTTGAGAAAAGGTATACGACTTCGAGTCCGATCAAAGTTTTATTCAATTATTCATTAAAATATAATTTCTTAGACTTTGTCCGCCAAAAGGTTTTGACATTTGAGGTGACAATCGATTCAATCATCGAAATGCTCAGAGTTTTGGTGATACTAACACTGGTGGCTGTCGTGCCGGCGGCCGTCAAAAGGGAAGAATACTCTTCGGGAAGTGGAAACAGCGGAAGTGTCTCTTCAGCCAATAGTCAACCGGTATATTCACCATCTTCTCCGTCGTCCAGCTATAGCTCTGGTGGTCCAGCGGCCTACTCCGGAAGCAACTCCTACCCGGCGCGTGAAAGCTATTCTTCGGGTGCCAACACAGCTGCGGGAAGTAACCAACAATACCCATCAGATCATAGCGCTGCTGCTTCTTCTTCGAGTGCAAGTTATCAATCTCAACCTCAATCCCAAGGAAACCTCTATTACTACTATTATCCGGTTCAGGATAAGCCAAAAGAATCGGGATATCACGCCAGTCCTTCCAATCAATATGCGAGTGCAGTCAATCCAAACTATGCCTCGAGTGCGTCCAGTGGACAATCAGGTGAATCGGGTCATTCTGGCCTTGATTCAGCCGCATCGGGTCAAGACTTGAGTTATAGTGCACAGGATTTGAGTTATAGCGCACAGAATGT
The DNA here is from genome assembly GCA_034689365.1 of Liebstadia similis. Lineage (NCBI taxonomy): Eukaryota > Metazoa > Arthropoda > Arachnida > Sarcoptiformes > Liebstadiidae > Liebstadia > Liebstadia similis. The sequence continues at coordinate 2,018 of JAQGAJ010000683.1, forward strand.
CGGTCAGGGAATAGCTAATGAATATAGTTCACAGAACGGGGCCTCTTATGACCAACAACTAAGTAATCTCGCGTCTCAACTACAACAATATGGCTTCGGTTCTAATCCTTCGGCGTTCAGTAGCGGCTCTCAGGGCTCATATTCGGCAAATAATTACGATTCCTCGGCCCCTACTTTCGGTTCATCTGCTTCGAGTCCTTCGGCAAGTTTTAGTTCCCAGGGAGAAGCCCTTCACTCGGCCTCATCCCACCCAAGCTATTCCGCAGCGGCGGCCGCTTCTTCTTTTGGTGCTCAAAGTGCCGGTCAATTACCATATAATGGACAGACAAATGGCTATACTTACGGCAATGGACAGCCGCAGTACGGGAACTATGCATCCGCGAGTGGCCCTCAGGCCTCTTACGAACAGCCCTCCACTGGTTTACGGAAATACGGTCTCAGTTCGATCCTAATGCCAATGTTGGCTTTGGCCGGACTCAGTCTTCTCATCCCTACCGTCACCAGTTTGGGCTCTTCCGGCAGAAGGAGACGTGCCATCGAAGACAATGTCAAGGATTCAGCAATGAATGGATATATCGATCGATTAGAAAGATATTACTCTATATATAGAACTGCAGTCGAGAAGGAAGAGTGTATGAATCGGATCATATGTGAACTCGGGTAAGTCAACTCAAGTCTCGCTCATTCTTCGTCCTAACCATAAATCTTCGGTTTAGTGATGCCATGAGTGGAGTCCGCGGCAAAATTACTGTTTTGACGTAAGTATTGCTCAACTGTTAGCTCAAGACATGCTAACAATCGGATCCAATGATAGGGTAATGGAAAAGATAGTTCCGAATTGGATGGTCTCCAAAATGGGTGTCTTCAAGAACGCAGCTCTTTCTGGAGAATACGGAAAGTGCAAGAAATATGTTTGTTGAAGATGAAGACGTCTTTTACCGCTGATTACTATCATCTCATTCAATGACATCAAAGCTATTCATTTGTTGTCATTTGTCTATCGATTGTCAATAATTTAATCACTATTTGAAGTCAAAGTTGAATGAAGTCTAAGAATCAAAGGATTGTCACAAAAAACTTCATGAATTGGTTTTCTCATAATTAGCCATTAATTGCCGGAACTTTCGAAGAAATACGAAACTCATCTTAAGTTATGTCTTCAGTGTTTGTGTCTTATGTACTGTTTATCTGATCTGATCTGATCTGTTCTACTCTTCGTTATTTAGTGTATAATTGATCGAATGGTTAGCCATAATCTGTTGATGATATTCATCGAAACTTCTATTCTATTCTTACAAATATTTATTAGACAACTATTTTGATGAGAAGCCAAACTGGTCTTAGAATCGAGTTCTTTGTGAACTAGTTATGTCTGTTTGTGGTAGTCGTGGTCCTCATTGGCCTAACCGGTCGATCGTATCTCAAGAATGATCGCATGTGTGGCCAAATGTGGGACGCGATCGCACGGAACGACATGATCGCTGGCATCGGTGGCCTCATAGACTTGATATGACCCCCAGTGGGTCCCCCACTGATCCCCACCCGATGCCAGACCTCGACCTAACGCATGATTTAGTTAAGAGTTTATACAAAGTTAACAAATAAGTCGTTAATTGTGAACCTGTTTTGAGCTCAGAGTCTAACTCAGAGTCTGAGCTCAAAACCGGTCGATATGTTAATCAAAAGCTAATAGTTTGACATAAAATTTAAATTAAGCAAAACCACTAAAATTAGTCTTAACTTACTTCCAATCACTTCCAGCACTTCCGCACTGCTCTTCGATTAAGGCTCTCAAACATCAAACCTATTATTATCTCAATTATTGTTTTTCTTTTATGTGTTTTAAATGTTTTAATTTATTTAATATATTAACAACTTTTGGCCGAAGTTTGACCGAAAGTATAGTTAAATGTAATCCCTTTCGAGATATAAATTTAAATTAATGTTATTTAATAATAATTTAATAAAAGTTAATAACAATTGTTTATACAATCATTTAATTTATCGAAAATATTTGACAAAACTTATCGAAACTAAACGAAAGTACTTTCAAAGCATAACAAACAGAGGAAAGTGTCCGCAAAGAACCCGATGGACGACAATCAGTCAGATTATACAAGTTTACCGAAGAAGAAGAAAGTTTGAAAAGTTTTCTCAAAGAAGCGATCATTGGATCAGATTATTGATAGAAACGAATGATATCCGAGAGATGTCGTGATTGTGGCCAAAGACAGACCCAAAGAGACGACCGTTTGTTTGGATTTGAATTTGAAAGCGGTTTCGGTTTTCGTTGTGTTTATCACTCATTGAATCGTTTGAATACTTTGTGACCAAAACTGTCGGTAAATCCGATTCAATAGAAAGGGATTTAAATGTAATTAAAGTCAAATGATTTGATGACTAAATACTAATGTCTGACCACTTTTCAGGTCATTCTCCGATTGCGCCGAAGACTCCAATCTATGGGATTACAAGTGTCCGCAGTTTTGCGACTTGACTGCCACCGAAAGCGAGGATCAGTTGCGACAAATCGACCACTTCTTCGGTATTTTGTTTTCTTTTCAATTTATTTATTAATAAATAATAAAATGGTTTCGTTTGAAGAATTAGATCACGAGAAGAGTCCCGCCGTCGCTATGGAAGGGCTGTTGTCCGACCACTTGACACCCGATGTCGGGCATAAGTCTGTCAACTTTGTCCAAAATGTCTTACAAGAGGATGGCTTTACTTATGAAACTCCACCACAAAACAAAGAGAATACCGAAGAAGAAGATAATGAAGTGTTTTATTCTACCAAAAAATATCTCTCAGTTGAGAAGACTTGGAAATTAAGGTCAACTCCGATGAGAATTCTTCAGTACAACGGAAACACTCCTTTGAGAGAACCGCGGATCAGCTCAAAGAAGAAGAAGAAGTCAAACAAGAAATCTAAGGTTCAATCGTTTGTTATTGAAGAAGAAGCGAAACCGGAATCGCCTTTTGCTATGAATTCGTTGCGTCAATCGCTTCCGGTTTCGGTCAGTCCTAAGAACAGTAAAAGTGTTGCCGAAAATGACGAACAAAAGGAATCGATTATTGATATCAATGTCAATGTCGAGCAAACAGAAGAGAATCAAATACAAGACTTGGCATCTAATGAACCCGTCGGCGAACACTTCGAAGATAACGGTAATTATTATTAATTTTTAACAAAACTTTATAATAAAAGACAAAACATTAGATTTAATTGTTATATAATTTCGATTAATTTATAATTGGTTTTTGATATCAATACAGAGCCAGGAATTCCTTCGGAACCGATAGAAGTGATCGATCGGAGACTTTCTTTTGTGATTGAGACAAAAAAGATTGTGGGAAAGACCGTAAAAGTGGTCAGTCCTGCGAAACAAATGAAAACAAATTCAACTAAAAAGCAAACCATTCCTTCGAGTCGTCGAAAGGGAACTCCAATTCGGAGATCTGTGGCTAAAGTGAATACCGCTTCAGTCGTGGCCCGACTTTATTCAACTGCAAAGAAAAGGGAAAATACTTACAAATCTATGGCTGAATTGCTTAAAGAGTTTGAAACTCAACCGCGCGGTACCGATAGATCCCGATCATTGGACAGACCCGGTTCTGCGCAACGATCGCGATCATCATCTGTGTCATCACTAACTCGTCCGCAATCACCGAAATTTCATTCTATTCAAAGATATCGACCGATTCCACGAAAAACTGAAGACATAATCGCCTCAGCGATTAAGAAATACTCATTCAAAGCAAATCCGATTCGCAAGAAGTTATTTGACCCTAAGTTCGCGTCCGGTATTCCAAGAGTAAAGTCAGCAAAAGTTCCGACAAAAGCGGTTGAAATGCATTTCTTGACAGAAAAGAGACACGAAGTCCGTGCGGCCAAACATTCGACTGATGAAGAAGAAGAGAAGAATCAGTTCCACTTCAAAGCCAATCCGATGCCATTATTCAAAGCACCGCAAACTCTTGTTAGACAGAGCGCCAAAAAGCCGACGACTTTCCGTCCTTTCCGTTTTGATCATCAGATCCAAGAGTTGATCTCAAAGAAGAGATTCAATTTCGAGGGATCGCAGCCTTCGATTCAAAAATGAAAGATATTTGAAAATATTTATACAAATGATTATCGTTTCTTAAAATTCTTACCAAAGTTTTGCTTTAATTTGAATTTTTATTTCATTTAATACTTAATAATATCATTCAATTTCCAGTATTTTTAAAACTCATTATAAATGATATTATATTTCACTTAAATATATCGATAAATAAAGTTTTGGTTTTAATGAAAACTTTTAGTTTAATATTAGAAAAATAAATACATTTTTTCATTTGAAATACCCTTTGATTCCAAACTATATTTAAATTAATTCTAAAACTATTAATAATTATCTCAATATTTACAGATATTTAATACAAATTCAATGATTGAGTGATAACTAATCACTGATTAGTCGATGAATTTTATATATAAATGATTTCAAATAAATTAAACTCTAATTAAATGTTTAATTAAATCGAATGACAATAAGTTTAGCGAATAATTGCTTTAAATCGATGAGTAATTTAACGTTAATTTGTGTAAAACTTTAAAATTACAAAACACTTAAGAAATTGATATTTAATTAAAAGAATTGAGTTATTGTTTAGTGATATCGGACTAATCTCTTAGGGATCAGACATTCGACTGTGTCTTCGGGACTGTTCTCTGTTCCTACTGTTTGGCCGACTATTGTTGTTGTAATTGAAGTCGCGGTCGATATAAGGGGTGTGGACTTCGACTTTGAGTTTTGCGGTGGCCATCACTTTAGTGGTGACCGTATGTTGAGATTGAGTTAAATTAATCATATGAAGAGGTAGTGATGAAGATTGTGATGATTTGGTGCCACAACTCGTGTCACTCATCGAAGACGTTCCGCTGCTTTCGCTCATCGCCGGACTCTCTCGGTCTGTGGAAGGCGTCGGACTCTCCGATGTGCTCGTCGTCTGTCAATTGATAAACCATTTAATTCGAGGTTCAATCAGAACCGTTAAGTAGGTCTTACCTCGTGGTTAACGGGAGTACTGGAGGTTGAGGTAGTTTGTGATATGGTTTGCCCGCCATTTGCAGGACTTGTTATGGTTGTGGTCTCGACAACGAATTCGGGCTGAACTACGATCTCATGTGAAGATTGATATGATTGCGGTTCTTCTGATATCGTCGATAGAGATATCTCTGACTGAACTCTTGGATATGATCGACGAGAAAAGTACGGACCGCTCACTGAACGACCCTTTTTTCGAGGGACAGGAGAGGGAGAGGGAGATGGCGTCGCTATGCGGTCCTCGTAGTCGAAAGGGATTATTTCGGGCGGCGGACCGATGATTGAAAGGAGAACTGGAAGTAAAACCAATCCATTGAGTGCTCCCAATATGACAACACCGAAGAGAACGTAAAAGAAGTATCTAATGAATGGAACGGAAAGTTTAGTTAACTTATCGATGACTTAAAGATGTGGTGATCATTACCTGATGATGAAGTCGAACTCAGAGAAGGCTAGCATAACGATACCGAAGAGGGTGGAGATTATGCCGTGAGTGACCGGAGTGAACATGTGCTGCAAAGCCATTCTCATTCTGTGATTTCTGGAACCAATGCTCGTCAGAAAACTCTATAATCAGATAATCATTTGATTAAATTGTTTAAGTCTTTCGATAATACAAACCAGAGTTATGTGTGAAATGAAATCGACTCCAATTCCGACCGAAACTATGAGAATCACTGCGGGAACGGCACTCAATTTGATGCCGAGCAGACCCATAAGACCGAAGACCTCGACGACAATCATTATTAGGATCACAACAATCAGTGTTGCGGTCCAGGGATTGAAGAGGAAGGCACTGATCACTAGGAAAACTGCGGCCAACACAACAACGAGTGCCGAAACCAAATAGAATCTGAGTCTAACGTATTGTTCCCAATATATGAATGGAATTCCGGTCGGAAAGTTGGGAAGTCCTCGGTCTTCGAATCTCTGACAAATGGCACGAATCGCTTGAATCGTATCCGTTATTTCAGAGGTTGTTCTCATGTTATTTAAATAGAAAGGCATTTGTGCGTAAATTAATGGCTGAGACTTTGCTATCTTGAGCTCAACGTCTTGAGACACATGAATCCACTGTCGCGGTTCCGGTCTGAAGCTGGCCTGCGATGCCGAGTAGGCCAACGCGTCGTTCGACACCCAAGCGGTCAGATAATTGTAAAAAGCCTTTGGGTTAATAATCCCGAGATCATCGACTAATCTCATTGTCAACACCTATTCGTTTGCAATAAATAGTAATTAGATTTTTGAAACAAATTCAGAGACAATTAATTACCAAAGACTTGTCCACCGGATTGTCAACTCTTCCCGTCTGAACGAGCAGTTTGTAGGCAAGGATTCCCTCATCAGATGCATTGGGGAACCAATTCTCTCGAGTAATACATCCATTCTTCCAGTCGTTGTCAAACGCCTCCTGAAGACCGATCAGCCAATCCCTAAACATCGTGAGCCAGAAGTCGGGAAGACCTCCGTCATCGTTCTTAATGATTTGGCCGACTCTTGTGAATGCCTGGTGATACTCGTGAAGAAGTTTTTGGTTATTAGGATAGTCGAAGTTGCCCTGGGTCACTGCAAACATATTGAAGAAACTAAAATATCTTCTCTGAAAGTTGAGGAATCGATATTCGATGGTATTTCGCGGCACTATATCTGTTAAGTCAAGTCCATCGTCGACGCGGACCAGTCCTGTGATGCCGACCGTAAAGATGGCTAAGAATACAAACACAACACAAACTTTCACTGATTTCTTCTGCAGAAACGGTCCGTAAATATTGTTCGCGAAGTTAGTCAATGAACAAGAAGTCAGATCATCGAAGTAATTATAGTCTGGAATCACTTTCACCACATCCGGAGCGCACTGTTCTCTCACTTGACTGTCATTTTCACCACATCTACACATTCGGTTGGCTTTAGCCAGAAATGGTTGACCGAGGCTTTTGTCGGACGCAAGTGTAGTGACCACATGTGACCGGTCGGGCGGTAAGGCGTGAACGACACACTTTTTGGTATTGGATTTCTTGAAAAACTTCTTCTGATTCATGGAACCACTCGAGTCGTGGACAGTATTGTTAGGAACAGTAGTGTAATGACAGCACAACTTATTGTTTTTAGAGCCGGTTCGGCGTTTCAGGTCAAGACTGGCCACCGCGGGAAACAAAAATATTACCGAAATAGTGATGAAAGCGATTAGAATCGCCGCCTGAAGAGCAAAACACCTGAGGGCTGGAATCGGAATGATTGCCGCGGCTAAGAAGGCAAAGATGTTGCCGAAAGATGTCAATAAAATACTGGAACCGATTTGTTTCAGACATTCTCCGGTTTTCTTCTGAAATATGAGACAATATATTAATTACAATGAATTTACAAATACTTTGACTTACATTTAGAGGAGTTTCTGAGGCAATGATCTGAGAGTATGTGTGGGCCAACAGAAACATGTTGTCGACACCTATTCCCAGAGCCAGGAATGGGATGATCTGATCAAAAGTCAAACGATAAGAATAGTTCGGTTGAATTGATATCAGTTATAATTACTTGAGTTGTCGATGCATTGAATGCTAAGCCAATGAGAGCACAGAAGCCGAGACCCGCGGCCACTGACAGACCAATTATGACGACTCCGGCGATTCCCAAAAGGCTTAATGACTCGTCCCTACGATTCCATCTGCAGAGCGAATACCCGGCGTAAACCAACATAAGTATGTAACCGATCGAAACTCTGAGAACGTTGACATCGGAAAAGTTCTTCATTATATCCATCAGAGAAGTAGTGGTGAAGAGATGGATGTCTTGATGTTTTGTGTCTTTGTTTGTGAACTTCTGTACCTCCTTTGAGAATATGGTTAGACTTGACTTCACTCAGAGGAATGTTTAGTGACTTACTTCGGCGAACTTCCTCTGCCAGGCCTCGAGAACCATCCGTGCCTTGTCGACAGACCAGTCTAGGTTATGTACTTTGTAAGTATGTTGGTAGAATTCGTACATCTCTTGTTCGGCCATCAACTGGATTATAGACTGAAGTGCTTTGGCGCGAACGATATGACCCGTTTTGTTCTTCACAACTCCGCCCACAATAAGATCTTCGGGCCAATGCATGAATTTGGTGGCGAACCCATAACAACCTCCGGTCAGTTCTGAGCCGATGTCTGGTGTCTGACCGGATTCCTTGTTGGTAGCGGTCACCGGACAACCGCTATCTGTCGGGTCTAAACATGGCTTCTTCTGATACGCGGATGTGATTCCGGCCTAAAAATGAATTTTAGATGAAAACAATTTTCAATCAGAATAAGTATTACTCTTCTCATGAACTTCAGAAGCGTTGAAAATGGGAATCCATTGGTTTGGGTCTCAGAAGTGCGCATTGAATTCATCATTGTCTCGATCAACACTTCGGGATTTAAGTTTGTCCACTGGACGCTCATTCCGAGCCCACTATTGAATATTACATTTAGTCCATAGATTGACAAAATGGTCAATACTCACGGTATAGGAACCGGAAACTCCGGGCCTAAAAGTTTTGCGCCCTCCCAGAAACAGTCCAATGGAGTGATTATAGCACAGGGGAAAAGGTTCTCGAGCATCTGAAACAACATTCACAAACATTCACAATCAGATATAGGCTTTTGGTTATAGACATTCAAATGACTTACAGAATCGATGTAATGGGTGTCGAAACTGGGAATACTTGGAGAATAGCAGATATCCTTTAGTCTCCATGTCCTACAAAATAATTATAAATGTTTTGAATCAATAAATCAATTAATCGATTAGAAGAACTAACACTTCAAACATATCAACGGTGACATTAGTGGCCACTCTCATGGCCTCTAAGTGGAGGAGGAGAGCATTCACGTGCAGAACAGAGGCGCCGGTGCTCTTTGGGGTTTGGATCACAATCTGATTAGTACTTCCGAAGCCGTCCCCAAGTGTTTTGCGAATGTATTTCATCTCTTTCTCAAGTCTTCCGCCCTCTAATCGAATAAACCAATTGATTATAAATAAGTGATGACTTGAGTCGATGTCCGACCCATACCTTCAACCCATAGTCGTTCAACATTTGTCTCAATGGTCGCTGACTTGAGTCCGACACAGAACGTGATGAGCACAAGAAGTCCGACAAATAATACTTTTCCGGCATTTTTTTGAATGAAAAGACCCAAATCTTGAAGATATGCCTGGAGTTTGGTTCTAACCCAGAGGGCCGAAGCATTTCCCGATGCTTTACCCTATTGTTCCGATCCGTTAAGACTCTGTTAGGACTTACTGTCAACTCTTGTTTGGAACAAACCTTTTCAATTTGGGCCAAAGCAGTCTTGGCGTCGACCCAAGAGGTCCGGGTGAGGAGGCTGTCATCGATGTATGCGGTCCTCTCAGCTCTTGGTTCAGACAATTTTGACTTATTTAGTGAGTTCTCAAAGTCTTTCGATGTGGTAATCATTATCGTTACGAATCCATGGCTGGGACTGAAGAGTCTGTCCGATCGGTTGACATAATTCGGACGAGTGTTTACTCATTTAATCACAATTTGGTTCATAGGAGAGGACTCTCAGCACAAGTTGTGGTGAGCACTGATAGCCAAAAATGCTGGCGAGAAGAGGATCGACAGGAGAGACAGGATTTGGAGGTTTGAACACAACTCCAGTGCACACAAGGCTTTGGAAAGTCTGTGGAAGTGTTGAACATAAGAAACATTCAGTTCTGGAGAAGTTGTGCTAACTTTAAGTTAGAGCCAGATCTGAGCCAATACGCAGTGCTCGACGTTATGTCAAGTCATGAAGAGCTGAAGTAGAGCTGAAGTAGTGCTGAACTAGTAGTCAGGCCCAGAGTATGTCGATTGGCGTTCCTTCTCCTGAGTTGAGCCGATCCACTATATCTTCACCAGTGGTGCCTATGTTGATGAAGTTATAAAGGAAGGCTAATATAATTGTGACCATCGTCCACCTCGCCCTAACTCTGCCAGAGAGTCCCCTCCTTCCCAGCATTTCACGGAAGATTGATTAGTGTTTTGCTGTCTTTCCATTGGCTGAGCGCTCATTTCGAGTTCTTAGTCTCGGGCAACAAGTTTAAGAGTGAAAGGGACCACACAAGAGGTTGAGGGGATGGGGGACGTCATGAGGAACTGTGAGGGAACTATCCATTTGCAATGCATAAGCGGCACAACCATAGGCTCAACCATAGGCACAACCTGTGTGTGCAATGTGTGTGCAAATGCGTAGAAATTATAAAACTTAAAATATAGATCTATGTGTGTGGCGGATGAGGTCATGAACGCCAGAACAACCCAACGGAGTCCTAAGACATATCACAAGAGTGTCCATCAAGAATAGGGATTGCAAGTGAGTATAGCCTCAATCGCTATATGAAGGCTCCAAACAAACCAAAGCACAGAATAAGCTCTGACTCTAAGTCCTACGACTGGCAAACGAACCCAACGCCGAGCACTGGCTCTGCTCTGCCTGTGCTCTGAGTGAGCTCAAGAAAAGTCTAAGACTATAAGCTATGAGGCTCTATAAGTAGGTAACTCATTGGGTGGTCCCATTAAATCATTCCCAAACGCACAATACCACAGATCCCAACAGATCCCAGTTCTCACTCAAGAGGACGGTGTCTGCGATCTATTGCTGGACACAAATCCACAATTGATTACTATTAACGCAATTAAGGCAGATATAAGAAAATAATCTCTTCTTCGGTGTCCAAATCAACGGACATTTGGTCTCCAAATCAAAATCTATTTTATTTTTATTGATTTAATCATTAAATTAACAAAATTTTGAATTTAGAAAACATAGTATAAAATAAATAATGAGTTTATCTCTAAAAAGTAAACACTTTTCTAATTGAAATGCGAGTTATGAAAGCAAAAGCAAAATCGTTTCAAAGGCTATAAATAATTTTGGATTTTATTATTCGGTTCCACTATTTGGTGGTCTCGTATTGAAAAGAATCAATTAGTTATAGACATGTATTACCTCGCGATTCAACCAAAAAATAAGTCTCGTTTTGCCTTTGCTTTGGCTCTTCTCCGCCAAAAACGAGTAATACTTTTATTCTGATTACAATTCAGTTTCAAAATTATTGATCGCTTTTACAAAATATTAATTCAATTAATCAATGATTTGTTGTTTAAACTCGTTTTTAAATTAAGTTAT
>JAQGAJ010000684.1:0-13253 GCA_034689365.1 Liebstadia similis
TGTATTATGAAATCATTTCACAAATTAATTGATTTTACGCAACATTTATGTAATGCTTGTAATTATAATTATATAATTCATCCCTAAATAAAACACAAATTTGTTATCTAATCACTACTTTTGTATTGGGATTGAAGAGTTGTTTTTGTATTAAGACTCCGATCAACTGATGTGTGTCTAACTCGAGACCAATAGATGAGTTAAACAAGCGGTCAGTTATAAAATTAAGGTTCATTTCCATTGTATGACTAACAAAAAGTTTGATCGAGTAATCTCTGAAAGCATTAGATGCGAGTCAATGATCAATAAAAATATCCAATGAAATGCATTTACTATGTGTTTGTATTCATCTTTAATATCAGCCATAATATCGATAAGAGAGTCATATCCTTCACATCTGATCGACGCAACACTCAATTCAATTACGGTTTGTTTACATAGACTCGAGTGAAGACGTAATTTGTTTGACAATTTAAATGCCAGCCCAACCCCGACCACAACCCGACCCCAACCCAGAGCATCGTTAGTGCCCTCTCTGTGCGGTTGAGCGCAAAGCCATGAGCTGTCAGTGCAATGGAGTAGTGGTTGTCTGAGAGGGCGCTGTAGTCGTGGCATAGAGTGAGTGAGGGGTGGAGTCATAGTCAGTGCATATGTGAAGAGTGAGTCCGACTGTCTGTCCATAACAACAGAGACCTATAGAGAGACTGACATTCAGTGATTACTTCTCATTTGTATCGCAACCGAAAGTGAACGCCATTTCGACCTCCGATTTGGCCATCGGTTAAGTTCTTCAGTATTGTCTCATCGTTTTGATTGTCTTCAGACTGACCGTAAGGATTGACAGTTGAAGTGAGTATTGACTTCTTTTGTGTCTCTTTTGCGTCATTGCCTGCACTGAAGGCTCACTCACTGCGAGTCCTCACTATCGCCACAAACGCACTGATTCTGAGCCACAGATCACTCAGTGGTCACCATCTGATCCATTGACCACTTGTTTAGTCTTGAGGTGAGTCTGTTTGGTCAGTAATGAGTGATTGTTTGGTCTATTGTCGCAAATAGTGGACAAACTGTCTCTCATTTAACATACATTTCGCTACCATTTTGTCGACTTTATATCCCTTTCAAGGTTTTATCGTTTTTCAAGAAATTGATTGCCATTTGTGTCGAGTTTTCGGTTTTAATTGCATTTGAATGACATTTAAGGCTAATTCAGAGCATATTTCAAACGACTGTAACTCATCTCAAATGAAATCCTTTCAAAAGACAATGGATTTGATAGTCGTTTGAAATGCGTTTCCGATAAAAGCTTTCATTACTTTTGTTTATAATTTGATTGAATCTATTGTTTTGTAATATTTTGAACGCATTTTCCTTTGAATTTCCAATATTTTCAATCAATTTCCTTAATACTAATCAATCGTTTTCTTTGATTTCAATCTAATTTCAAAAAAAAAAATTAATATTTTTTGATTCATTACTCAATGTTTGAGATATAAAACTATATTTAATCGGAACCTAATTAGTTGTGAGGAAAGTTTGATTTAACTTTTGCACCAATTTATTGCTTTTAATTGAGTTTTTAAATAAAATTGATGTAAAGGCTAAAGGTTTGCAAAATTGAGAGATTTATGGCAAAACTTGTTTTTAATTTGACTCATTTCACAATCCCTTCTCGATTACAATACAAAGCATTTGATTTCCAAATAAATTATTTCCTTCAAATTGAGTTCAGACTCGATATTAAGCCTTTCGTAGAAACGAAACGACATTTTATTGTTTCTTTGGTCTCTTCTTCAGAGTCTTCCCCTGAGTATCAAAATTAGTGACATCTTATTTAATTATTGATCCGAAGGCTCGCACTTAAAGGTTAGTGATTAGCGTCAGTAGCCTTTGGACAGAGTTTTGCCGCAGTTCTCAATCGATTAATGATTTACTTTGTTTATTGCTTTTGACGTTTCGATGATTAACTTAATTATTACATATAATAAGAGACAAAATGCTAATTAACTAATATCCTGGCCATCGGGCAAATGGCCTAACGGAACAATTTTTAGTGATTTGCCATTTGCTCGATATTAGTAATTGTGAACACGACAGAGATTTGGCAGTAGAGCTCTCTCTCTCTCCCTCCCTCTCCCTCTTTGGTTGATTGCATCCATCATTAATCCCATTTATTCCAAACTAGAGTTGCGATCGTTTTGTTTGTATTTTTAGTTCAAACACTATAGCAAACGATATTGTGATGAGTCTGTAATTTGGCTAATATTTGGAAATATAGAGAAGTACAGAAACTTAGATCTCTATCAATGTTTGCATGTCTTCTAGTGATGCAAACGATGCACTTTTTGTCGATATTCAACTTTAATGTATCCTTAATATCAACTTTTAACTAGTGGTTGGTTTACTTTTTACTCAATTTTTCCTATTTTATACTTTTCTTCGACACTTTTTCTATGAGTAAGCAATTACTTGATATGCAGTGCGATAGTGTCGGTGACGGACTGTCCTCCGACCGAACCAATTGTTGTGTCAGTGGAGAAGTGGGTCAAGAAGTTTGAAGTTTCGTTTGTTGTGCTTCACTTGGGATCTGGGCTTCGCTCCAGTGCTAAGAATTCTGTCTCAGTCTCGAGTCGTTAATAATTAGTCAATTTTTGTCTAATTATATCTCAATTTTGTGATTATTGTCTCAAACGAAGAGAATTTTTGCAAAACAAGTAATTGTAGCGGAAAAGTGAGTGAAAAGCCTGAGTGCTATGAATGCAATGAACTTGGCTCTCGATTTCGATCAATATTCACATTTCCATTATATTTGATGACTCTTTTAATTTACAAATATTTATCGAAATGACAGATCGTTTTCAATTGAATGGATGAAAGTATCAAATGTTAGACTCGATTAGAATCGTCTTATATGGCAGACAGAAAGTCGAGTCATAAAGAGGGGACTCACGCGTCGTCTTCTTTGAAACGCTCGTCTGCTCAACGTTGGCTCGGGTCGCGATCGCCAATACGAACTCGGTCTGCACTCACTCACCCATTGGCCAACCCTTTCGGCTCTAATAGACTTATTTGTTGTTTCAGATCGAGATCTTTAGCGTCCAAACGGGACATATTTAGCCGCAGTTCAGGTTCAGGAGAACTGCCGTCAACTTCACTCCAAAGTTCTGTCTATAGTGTTAGCGATCTTTCAATTAAAGCCAAACCAAATAACAAACGCCACTCCTCTGAAGAGGACTCTTCTCCGGGAAAAAAGGCCAAAAGAGATCTGATATCTGGATCTTCGGCCATCAATTTAACGGTCGATAAGACCTCAGATCAATCTGAGACCAACTATCCTAACGATATAACAAAGAGAAAAGGAAGACCTCGTAAGAAGTTTTCGACCTCTGATTCTTCGCTATTGCAGTCTTCATCTTCTGAAACGACAAATTCAGATAACTTGCAATCAAATCGATTGCCACCGACTGAAGACTCAGTTCGGGCCAAACGATTGAAGAGCGCTTCAAATTCTTCGAAATCATTGGTTAATATCAGGATTGGGACGAGTAGTTCACGAGAGTTGTCGGGGGGACAAGAAGCAGGTCCTGACCGGACATTTACAACGGGGTCGTGTGCCAGTTCGCGTCGGCGTTCCTCCCGCCTCAATACCAAAGCACCCACCAATCCATCGTCGAGCTCTAGTTCTGGTGTCGGCACATCTGTTGGACCAAACACTAACTCTGCGTCGAATTCCAGTTCTGGAGGAGGAACTGCCGGTCGACTCGGACTGCTCAGAACCAACACAAGAAGTGGTGGTATGGATGAAGATGTCTCTAATGCTGAGAGCGCACGAACAGATGCCCCTTCGCTAAGCAGCACATCGGCCAGCCTTTCAGGTGGTCAGTCGGGCTCTGTCGCAGCCTCAGTCGCTAATGTGTTGGCCGCGGCCACTGCTTCGGCTGATAGCGAGTCCGATGACAGTGAAATGGGTCGCTTACAAGCTTTACTCGAGGCGAGAGGACTACCGCCCCATCTCTTCGGTGCTTTGGGTCCACGAATGCAACATTTGCTCAACCGTTCAATTGGCACGAGTTCGAGCTCTAAGGCTCATCAACTCCTCCAAGGCTTACAAGCGAGTGGAGACGAAGGACAGCAGTTACAGGCGGTGATGGAAATGTGTCAGTTGCTGGTAATGGGCAACGAAGACACTTTGGCTGGCTTTCCAGTCAAACAAGTGGTTCCCGCGTTAATAACTTTGTTGTCAATGGAACACAACTTTGATATCATGAACCACGCGTGTCGTGCCCTCACATATATGATGGAATCGTTGCCGCGATCTTCTGCCGTCGTTGTCGATGCCGTTCCCGTCTTTCTTGAGAAACTTCAAGTAATACAATGCATGGATGTCGCCGAACAGTCACTAACAGCTCTGGAAATGCTATCGCGTCGTCACAGCAAAGCCATACTTCATGCCAGAGGAGTGTCCGCTTGTCTCACATATTTGGACTTCTTCTCGATCAACGCCCAGCGGTCGGCCCTTTCGATCACAGCCAACTGTTGCCAAAACCTAACTGTCGATGAGTTCCCACTGGTTCAGGAGTCGTTGGCCACTCTCAGCGCCCATTTGACACATCCCGACAAGAAGTCAGTTGAGAGCATATGTCTGGCCTTCTCTCGATTAGTCGACTGCTTTCAACTCGAGTGCTCTATTATAAGAGAAATCGCGTCCACAGCTCTGTTGACTAATTTGCAACAGTTATTGGTTGTGATCCCACCCATCATAAGCACCGGAACTTTCGTTAGTGTCATACGAATGCTGTCCATCATGTGTTCCTCATGTCCTGAAATTGCTGTTCAACTCTTGAAACTGAGTAATACTTCTATTCAATTATCTTTTACTTGAAAACTAATCCTTTTATTCAATTAGACATTTGTGAAACACTTCGTTATCTCCTTTTGGGCTCGAGTTCGACCAAAGAAGAGATCGAATTAGCGAACCGAAGCCCTCAAGAACTTTTCGAAATAACCTCTTTGATCGGCGAATTAATGCCTCGGTTGCCATCGGACGGCATCTTCTCTGTCGATAATCTTCTCACTAAACAAACAGGTGTTCAGTCGGAGACCATTTTATGGCAGTGGAAGGACGACAGGGGTTTATGGCATCCCTATAGTGGTATTGACAACAGAATCATCGAAGCGGCGCATCAGTCGGGCGAAGATGAGATCAGTTTGTCGACTATGGGACGGACATATGTCATAGATTTCAATTCTATGCAACAGATCAACGAAGAAACGGGAACTTCCCGTGCCGTTCAACGAAGAGTCAACTGCGCCGCCGACATCTCCAACCTATCACAAGCCACTGGTCGAGTGTCTGACCCGCGGGCGGACAGTCTTGAGAAGGAGCCGGAGATCGCCAGTGCTTTCGTCAAATCTCTATTCAATGTGTTGTATGAAGTCTACAGCAGTAGTGCCGGTCCGGCAGTTCGTCATAAGTGCCTCAAAGCTCTGTTGCGAATCATATACTATGCATCAAATGATTTGCTTCGGTCAGTCCTCCGAAATCAGGCCGTTTCGAGTCATATCGCAACAATGCTGGCCTCACCCGACCTCAAGATTGTTGTCGGCGCCACACAAATGGCTAATATCCTTATGGAGAAACTGCCCGAAGTGTTCGCCATCTACTTCAGACGTGAAGGTGTCATTCATCAGATCCAGAAACTGGCCAAAGGAGAGGACAATTTAGAAACCCCTTCGGTCAACATTTCCCCCTCGACTCTTACCTCACTCAACAAAATGGAACCGATCGCCGGCTCTAGTTCTGCACCCGTTTATCCATCTCAGACTCATTCTGTGTTCTTCGAGACCACAATGAATATAAGCCCACCAACAAATTCTTCGCCTCTGGAGGCGTCCCCGCCCTGTGATGTGCCCAATGACTTGTTCACCAATTCAGTTGAAAGTGCTCTCAGCAATGGTTTCAACAATGCGGCCAATTGTGCGACCACTCATTCGCTCACCTCTTTGAGCACTTCAGTCCCCGTCACTCCCACCACATCATCGCCAGACATAATGTCTGCTCGCAGTGCCGAAGAAGCCATCGCTGTGTCCGACCAATCAGTGAACGCCGCGTAAGTTATAATTCTAGTTTGTTATAGTTTTCAAAGATATTTTGTCATTGGCTTAAACACTGTCTGAAGACTTTGTAAAAGCATTGACACAATATATCTTTGACTCTTTCATTGAACATATGATGACTTCCTTACCTATTCTGACCCCTTGTGCTGAATACGAACAATCGCTTTACCGGATTCTGATATTGCTTTCGAATGAATACATATTCGCTTATATTTTCAAATCTAATGATCGCTAACTCCTTATCAGTAGAGCCGATGAATCGTTGAAACGAAAGCGCACCCGAAAGACGGTCAGCACAAGCAGTTCGAGCGCCACCCGAAAGACTCGGAGTGAGAGCGACAACGGCTCGTCCCTAAACCTCCGCAGTTATAGCACACACAGCTCTGCATCCAATGTAAACCGTAATTTCTCGGCCGAATCAGATATGGCAACGACTATGACCTCTCCCTATATATCTCTTCCCATATTTATCGGTGACAACAGTTCGGCCAACAATAACAATAACGTAACCAATATATTGAGTTCAAACTCTTCAGTGCCAACCCATACCGCATCTCATAGTACTCGAGGCAGACCTGCATTTAGGTTCAGTTCTGCGGCCGCAAAGACTAGTGCTTTCTTTCAAAGCCTACACCCGGCGCGATGGGCGCGTTGGAACAGTAGTTCACCCGCTTTGGTCTCTTCCAACAGTGCCCTCACATCCGGGCGCTCACAACTAGTGTCCCATTCATCAGATCATCCAATTTCAAGAACTGCTTCGCCGCGATCGCCCAATAATAATGGTAACCGAGAGAAGATAAGACATTGGATCAAAGAACAGGCCAAAGCTTTCGAGGAAAAGTACTTCAAAGAAGACTCGATCATCGGTGACACCACTGATAATAAACCGCATCCGTCTCTCAATGTTTTGAATCGATTGACAAAAGCTATTGAAATGTTGAGCGAAAACCAAATCAAAGCTCTGGAAGAGATCCGATCGGTTGTGATGGAGGGCGACATCTCTTCATTCGAGCTCAACCACAGCGGACTCGTCACTCGAATCTTAACATTTTTGGTCTCCAATACTGACTCCAATGAAAGCAGAGATAAAAGACTTCGAAGTTTTCTTCACGTCTTCTTCGGTACTCCAGTCGAAGACACATTCAACTTGAATTCAATAGTCAGTCACATCGATAACGCGCCCCTTTCGGCACTTGTGTCCAAACTGAACGCATGTGTGTCCCAATTGGAACAGTTCCCGGTCAGAGTCCATGACTTGGTTGGCTCCGGCACAGGAAGTATTCGTGGGGCCAGTGCTCTAAAGTTCTTCAACACTCATCAATTGAAGTGCAATTTGCAGAGACATCCCGAGTCGACAAATCTTCGCCAATGGAGGGGCGGACCCGTGAAAATAGATCCCTTGGCTTTGGTTCAGGCGATTGAGAGATATCTTGTTATCAGAGGTTACGGAAAGATAAGAGATGAAGACGAAGACGCTTCAGATGATGATATATCTGATGAAGAGTTTGACGACAATATGGCAGCGATGATGATCAGTCAGAATCAGGGCAGACATCGGCTCCAGTTCTTCATCGGTGATCATGCGTTGCCTTACAATATGACTGTCTATCAGGCGATCAAACAATACGCTTACGGACACAATAGTCAGGCCGACGGACACGAGACCGACAACGAGTCGGAGACACCCGTCGGACACGCGAACATATGGGTGGCCACTCATACCATTCATTACAAAGCATATGTCGAGGGATCCGGAAGTCCTTCGTCTGCTTCTAACTCGATCTCAGCCTTTAATTCGAGTCAATGCCCCACAAATCGAAATTCCAATAACAATCAAAATAATAATCAAAGCGGTCGTCGAAGTAATAAAGGGAGCGGTAGTGGAAAGGGTGCCAACAAAAAGAAGGACGAGCTATGGATCGAAGGAAAAACTCCAACTGTTATCTCGCCATTAGATATATATCTCAAACACAATCTGCCGTCGAATATAACGGTTCAGGACTTATCACTAGAAGTGCTTTCACTCCTCCGAGTCATATACGGTCTGAGCCGACACTGGGGTTGGCTCTACAACCTGTCCGATACACACAACAGCGCTCTACCTCTTCAGGAATTCATTAACGTTAAGCTAACAGCGAAAGCCAATCGTCAACTTCAGGATCCATTGGTCATTATGACCGGTAATATCCCGAACTGGTTGTCCCAAATAGCATACGCCTGTCCTTTTCTGTTCCCATTCGAGACCCGATATCTTTTGTTTTACGTGACGTGTTTCGATCGGGACAGAGCTCTCCAAAGACTATTAGACAGCTCTCCAGAACTGAGTGGAAACGACTCGAGTGAAAGAGTGACGCCAAGACTCGACCGACGGAAGCGAACAGTTTCTCGCGAAGACATTCTCAAACAGGCGGAGAACGTATTACACGACTTGGGAACGTCTAAGGCTTTGCTTGAGATCCAGTACGAGAACGAAGTCGGCACTGGTTTGGGCCCTACCCTAGAGTTCTACGCTCTGGTCTCCAAAGAACTACAGCGGGCAGATCTCGAGATGTGGAGGGGAGAGTCGGTCTCGTCCCCCAAAGTAGTTGTGCCTCAACCTAACCACAAGATCACAGCCACTCCTTCCACGAGTGCTATCGATAACCAAACCGATCAACAAATCCAAACCAATGAACAATCAGTACAATACATATATTCTCCGAGCGGTCTCTTTCCCGCACCTCTCGGACGAAACACCAAAGCAGGACAGGTCTCCAAATCTCGCCAACGATTCAAACTTCTCGGAAAGTTTATCGCTAAAGCATTAATGGATTCAAGAATGGTATGTCTCTCCAAATGTCATGTCTGTTGGTATTAATTGATTGGTCTTTCAGATCGATATCCCTTTGAGTCCGATATTCTACAAATGGCTTTTGAGTCAAGAGTCGACACTTACTATCACTGATATGCAACAAATCGATTCAACATTTTCCCGATCAGTGGTCGAAATGGAGAAAATAGCGCTGCAAAAGATGAGAATTGTAATCGAGTTAACTCTTAATTATATCAAATAATCACTAATTGATTTGTCTTCACAGCAAAACTCTAGTGATTCCACGAAAGACCAAAGTCTTCAGTCCCTTAAACTCCACGGTTGTAGTATAGAAGACCTTAACCTCGACCATACTTTGCCGGGTTATCCCAATATCGAACTGAGGAAAGGCGGACGAGATATAAGTGTTTCGATCGAAAATATCGAACAATACGTTCGTCTGTTATGTCACTGGACTTTAGTCGAAGGCGTTAACCGACAAATGGAGGCTTTCAGAGAGGGCTTCGACTCAGTGTTTCCGTCTACTCATCTTCAGGTGTTTTTCCCCGAAGAAATGGAACAACTGTTCTGTGGAAGCAATCAAAGACAATGGGATGTGAAGATGTTGATGGAGTGCTGTAAAACAGATCACGGATACACTCACGACAGTCGAGCCATTAGATTCTTATTTGAGATCCTCAGCCAATACAATATCGAAGAACAGCGAAAGTTCTTGCAGTTCGTGAGCGGTTCGCCGCGATTACCCGTCGGTGGCTTCAGAAGTCTTAGTCCTCCGCTGACGATCGTCCGAAAGACGATAGAAGGCGTTGAAAACCCGGATTGTCTGCCGTCTGTCATGACTTGTGTTAATTATCTTAAACTTCCGGACTATCTCACGATCGACATTATGCGCGAGAAGTTACGGATCGCCATAAATGAGGGCCAACTGTCGTTCCATTTGTCTTAAGACTGTCTCTGAAGTCAAATCCAATGCAAATGATCTCCAATTTGTTACCGATTTGTCAAATGTTTTAATAATAACTAATGACTGCAATAATAAGCGAAAACGCTTTGAAATAGTAATTCTGAACTGCAAACTGACCTAAACTGTGATCACTTCTATTGATTTGTTTATTTAATTTCATCTGATGTCTGAAAATATGCTTAAAATAGTTTGTAATCCAATAATCGGCACAAAATCTAAACATTAAATCGAATTTTACAGAAAAGTTAATTAATTTTGTGTTTCATTCAATTGATTGCTATTATTGTACTTAATATACGAAATATTGGTTTTAAATTGATTTCAGACTTGGATTTGATATCTAATGATCCGAACAAAGGATTCAACGATTATTTAAGTAATATTTTCTTCGTATAAATACTAAATATTATATATTTGTTCATATCTTGTCGTTTATATTCAATAAATAAAACAATAAAACGATTAAAATGTGAATCAAATCTAATTAAATGTAAATTAAATATTAATTAAGTCTCAAAACAAATGAGAGTTCAGTCAGTCTTTGATTGCGTCAGAGATCACGTGATTTGAGTCGACGTCAACTCAAATGCATTTCAAAACAAATCACTGAAAACATGCGAACAAACGAAGAAATGGTTGTCCGCCGGCGAAAGACCGCCAAACCTGTCCTCAAAACTGATCTCAATTACGAGAGGCCTACTGTCCAGTCATCGGAGCTCAAGAAATGGTCAAATAAGTCCTCTTTCGGTCACTATATCGACATTTTTGTGAACGCTTTTCGGTCACTGATCTTCAGACTGACTGGTCTTCGGAGCGTTGAACCAACAAAACAGATAATCAATGATTTGCTTCAAAAGTTTTCACACAACGACTCATTGAATGTTTCGCCCGAAGAACTGTTTCGCCAGAAGTTGGCTAACAATGACTTAGAATCGGCCCTCGAGTTAGCCCTCAATTACGACTTTGATTTAGACATTGTTTACAAAAGAATGTGGAGAAACACTCCGATCACTGAACAATCAGTGGATCAGTTCTTAAGCAAAATTACCGATAAAATGTGGGCTTTCAGGGAATGTCTCGATTGTGTGGCTCAAGACTTGGAAGACATGAGATATTTGCTTCAATTCGGTCTAAATCTCACGAATTTTGACAATTTTAAAGCAAATTTCTATTCCCGCGCACCGAATGAAGACAACCAACAGATTAACGATTCTATTGATGAGGACATTGAGGAAGTCATCACCGATTCCGACACTTCTTTCATTTGGGATGAACTGAGTATTGAATCAAAACAGGTCTGCATTTGGAGGAAACGATTATTACATTATTTGGATCGTCTGAATGTCTATGAAATGGTTTTGAGTTACAGAGACCACAACCATAACAACAAATACAACCATAAGTTTTTCCAAATGTTCCGCGAAATGAGTCCCTTCGAGGCCGCCATTCATTTCGCCCATAATTCTGATTACAATGCGATTTCTTTGCTCTTGACTTACGAACCGAAAGACATATTAGAACATCGTTTAGTCATTCTGTCCAATATCGACGAAACTCTTTCGCCGAAGAAATATCCATCACTTTTACCGAAAGTGGTTTATCCTAAAGTCAAAGGAAACGAAGTCTACGATTGGAATCAAATTAAGTTAAGAGAAGACGATTGGGTCGAAGAGAGGTTCGGCTCCGACTGTGCCGTCAGTGGAACACAATTCGAGTCCGAATTTTACGCCGAAAACACATTTTATCTCAAATATAAAACTAATCGATTAACTAAAGCTCTTTTAACCGAATGGTATTCCCAAAGAAGTAAAGAAATTCTTGCGCTGACAGACATCGTCTCCAATGCTCTCGATTTAGTTGAATTAGGGATCAAACATATGGTCCCGGGTTTGGAAAAACTTCATTTAGATCTCGACGTCTTTGCACTCATTGTCTATGAATCCAATTGCAAAGAAGATATCAATTTCGAAGAATTCGAGAATTTCTCGAACAATAAGAAAATTGAATTATTGATGAGTGAAGTGATTGGAAGCGATCATCAGTTTCTTCAATATATTCACAAATTTTTAAAAGTTTTCATTTCAAAGGTTTGTAAAGAAGATCCGAAACTTATGAAAACACTCGGAAGAGATCTCTTCAAAGACTATTTGATTTCAGTGGCGAAGAATAACCTCGAATACTGTCTAATGGTTTTTGAGAATTCTAGTCTTAGTAATGATGATAACGAAAGACCAGATGAAAACGCATTAATCGAAGATCCGTGCGATTTGATTGAGTTCGCCATCGATTGCATTTACGCGTCCGAAGACTCGAATCAATTGGAAACTGCTTTCAAAATAATGGAATGTCTTCCACAAAGAGAAATGGTTGCCATCATTGCCAACAATGACACCAATCAAATGAAACGATTGAATCATTTGAATGATTTGGCCGACAAACTTGAAAATTATTTGGTTGTCTCGGAAATAATCGAACAATACATGTGTCCGCCAACTGTGGCCGAGATTCGGAGCCTTGAGATGAACGGCGATCGGGAGGCCGTCCGACAGTTATTCGTTGCGATTCTTAGAAATTGCACCAAAAAAGAAAAACCTTTGACTGTAAACGAATGGATAGAAGTTTTCAAGAACTTGACAGAAGTCCGCAAAATGTGTTTCACTGATTGCATAACTGAAGACGAATTGTTTGAGACATTTGTCGAAACACTTCTTTGTTCGAATCGAAAAGAAAATTTTGGTTTAGCCGCCGGTTATATGCAATTGGATTCGGAGACCAAATATAAGAAGAAAGTGATTCCATTCCAAAAGGCGAAGAAATTGGTGATCAGAGCCGCTCAGGAATACATAAATTCCTCTGATTCTATGCGCGACCACAACATTGTTTTGGCCAAAGAATGTCTGAATCTGATCGACCAAAGAGAACAACTCAGAGACCCTATAATTAAAGAAGAGCTTAATTTCATCGAAGGCTTGTCTGTAATCGAAGACAATTTTAATATCAAATTACTTCCAATTCAGTTACGACTCATTCCTCCGCCAAGACTTGAATTGATAGAAAAGATATTGAAGTCTTCTCCGAAGGCTTACACAAAGATATCGAAAATTCTTCAAATTTCACAACTTTTGAACGTTTGCGCGGATTTCGATGTCGACTACAGAAACGGAACAATACTTTCAATGATCGCAAATTTCGCCATCGATTCCAATGATCTGAAGAATTGTTTCAATGCCTGCGAACTGATTGTCAAAAATAATTACACAATTGGTTGGAAAATATGTCTTAAGTTAGGACTCAATGAGAACTACAAAAGCCCTGAAAACAGACTCCAATTGTTGTGTTTTGCTCTCACTTATTGTCACC
>JAQGAJ010000685.1:0-13252 GCA_034689365.1 Liebstadia similis
TTTTTAAAGAATTTTTGGACACAAATCCATTAGAAAAGCTTAACCGAGTTTAGGTCAGAAGCAATTATATTGTTCCGGAGCTATTGTCGAATCACCTTGGTTACTTTTGACAATTTCGACCCCAATTCTAGTAAAATCTCATTCAATTTCTTGTGATGTCCGGCGTTAAGACTTATTTTGATTTTGGTTTTGATAATAGGTTTCATCAAATGATGGCATCAAATCTCATAAGAGTTCCCGATATTTGACTTTTTTTTTATTACATTATTCTGTAATTAATTTCTATGAAGAGAAGCGGAGACTTCTTTCAGACTTTGTACAGATTTAATTAAAATGTGTATATTCTGTATATTCTGTATATTCTGTATGGAATGATCATCAGCACAACCATTACCACGATATTGCTGTCGAAACAAATATCCTGAATGTGAAATGTGTTGAATGAGAATCACAAATGCGAACCTCCAGGGAGTTAACAGCTCTTTTCAAAGAGATCATGGGATTATTACATCTAATTTCAGACCTTTTCATAACTACAATGAACTATCAATTTATAAAACCTATTCTTTGAAATGATTTAATAATAATTTTCTTTATTTCCTGTACTTTATTTAATATTATTTCATTTCATTCCATATTATTTTACAACTAGTTTATTGATTTTCGCTTGAATTTCGATTTTTCAAAGGTATGGTAAACAAGGAATTTTGAAGGATTATCTGTTTTATAGAGCGTATTCTAATTCGATCCACTTTTTTCCCATTGTGACCAATTATTAACGTAATGATGTGTACACTCGTCTCAACACTTATCGGCTGTCGTTTTAATAGAACTTCTATTATAAAAGTAAACAAATTATGGAAATATTAGTCAATTCTAATGAATTTTGAGAGAAAATGCTAATTATTATGTAATTATAATCTCAAAGACGATGAATAATTAATATGATTAGTAGAGTAGAGTTAAATAAGATGATGAAGAGGTGATCATCCGATCAATTATGATATGTCACACATCGGACACAAATCTCATTAAAATCGGATATATTTTGTCGTTTGAAAAACATTTCGGTTGAGAAACTGGTTTTGAAAGCCGAACAAAATTGGAATTTAATATCAAATTCTGTTCTTCTGTTTTCCTTTTGAATCATTCAAACAAAAACAAAAACCGATTTTTGCTTTCGAATAGTAAAATAGCGGAAAATTTTATTACACATATTGGAAAAAATAGTCGAATCGGTATAAAAAAGGAGACGAAAAGTATATATAAACTGAAAGCATATTATTTTCAATCGAAATGCTTAGAATGTATGGCAAAAATCAGAGCGAAGTTTGTCTGAAAATATTTGATAACTGACTATAAATCAATTGGTGTTTTGCCCACTGTTTGCAACACATCCAACATTGGACGAGGTGTGAGACCATTGTGAGACTATAGACATCAACATTGGGCCCGAAATTATGACAAATCTCTACTGATGTTGCTTTTGATGCTATAGTTTTACATTTATTTATATTATGTAATAAAACTAATGCCAGTTCTCATCGGTCTTCCACTGAAGCCGTGATTTATCAAATGATATATACCATGAAATATAGGAAAAGAATCGTAAGAATCACTAATTATTATATACATCCATAGTATTATTGGTATAATACAAATGTGTAAATGAGTGTGATTTAGAGCGAACACACATTCAGTATATAATTAAGATCAAAGTCAAATCAAGTAAAACACGAGACTAATTGATACTTTCGATACAGACCTGACCTGCGAAGAGCTGACAGCCATAGAGAACGGACAGTTCAAACTCAACGGCAATTACTTCGGCGCTCGGGTCACATACGCCTGCAATGAAGAGTTCTACATGTCTGGAGCCCGGGAACGGGTCTGTCAGGGGGACGCCTCCTGGTCTGATCAGTCTCCTGAGTGCAGGAAGAAAGGTATGTCCCCAATGAACGCATCCATGGCTCGGATGACATTCCATTCCTCAGATGACAATTCGTATTAAGTGTTAGATTCAATGGTTAGGAAAGGATCGGTCGGATAGGATCGGTCGGAAGTCCTGGTCATCCCTACTCTAAATAAAGACTTAGAGTATTGTGAAGAGGGAAACAATTATTGAGGGATTCTTTGTGTAAATAAAGCGAATGCAGACCTAATGTTATCATAAATACCACTTATTTTTAGATATAATTAGTCTTTTGATCATTAGTTTTGATAAAACAGAAAAATTTTTGCCGAAAAGAATTCCGCGTTTCCTCTGTTCGAGACTGAACTCTCTTTTCCTTATAATTACACAGAAATAACAAGAATTTAGTAACTCTTATGGATTTCATAGGATTAATGATTTGAGGAATTTAGGCGAATAAGAGACTCATAAATGGATTCTTTGCTCATTTGGTCGAAAATAATTATCTGGTTCTGTAATGTTTGCAAATATTCGCGAATCTTATAACGAAATAATTAGTGAATTGCATAACAATTGTTAAACAAATTGTGTGGGGATTAGTGAACATCGACAATGAAGTGGATCTATATTCTCGTGGATGTGATCACCTGTTAATGATAGTTAGATGATCTTAGAAATGATCTGCCAAATGATGATCATGGTGATAGTGATGATAGTGATGATAGTGGCCAATTGTCTCTAATCGACTAAAGCAATTATTTAGTAGATCACTTTTCTAATTGAATTGTGATGACCACTCTTTCCCTGTTCACAGCCCAGTGTGGATCACCTCTGACTGTTCCACACGCCCGACATTCGGCCCCTTTGGATCAGTTGGACTTCGAGATCGATTCGACGGTACAGTACAGTTGTTTTCCCGGGTATGAGTCCAAGGGTTTCACCGAAGCCAAGTGCCTATTCTATAACAGCACCGCTCAATGGTTCGGACCCGACCTGAAATGTATTCGTAAGTTCATTCATTCATGTAATCCAAAGAGGAATCGGTGTTCACTTAGACATAGCACTCACTGCAACATCAATATTGACTCTCCCTCTCCGTCGTCTCTCTCGGTCTCCCTCTCCAGCCTTGCCTAACAACTCTTTGCCGACCTCTCCCTCGCTAACACTTTATAATCGATTTATTTTTCGATTCAAACGCCGAATCCATTTGCGAAACACAATTCGTGACACAAATATAAACCGATAGCCAAGAGTTGTGGACATCCGGGAGATATTGAGAATGGCTTTCGCGACGGAACGGCTCATACGTTCACTTCGAGGATCACTTATGGCTGTAATGATGGATACGAATTGGTCGGACGCGCCAACAGATACTGTCAGTCAAACGGACAGTGGAGTGGAGTTCTGCCCTCCTGTCGGCGTATGGTTTACATCACTACTCATCCCAAACCACTCTTCCGATCACCTAATCTATAGCCATATGGCTGAGCATTAAGTCGGCCGAAAGGGAACAAACAAACAATCAGAGAATGATTGGTCCGAAGAATGATCCGGTCGTTTGTTTGTAGTGTCTAGCAGAGAGACCATGGATGTCCACCCTGACCATCCCATCTCTATCTCCCTTTCAATTATTCAGTCCCTTTCGATCAACGTTTACGTAAATAACTTTCACATCTAATTTGCGAAACTCTATAAACAAAATTAGAGTTTAGTTTTAATATTGGCTTCAAATCTATTATCTCTGATGAATGGCTTCAATGAGTTCACAATGGGTTCACATTTCCGTAGAGCCGAGGACTCACTCGACTGTCCATTCATTGCCTTCTCTCGAGTTATTATATTAATCCTAAAAGTGATTTAAAGCTCTGCCAGTGTTTACTCTGGAGGACAGTCTGTTCAAAGTGAGAATTACCCGGAGATGTGACGAAAAGACGAAAGCATTTATTCTAACATTTCTTTTATGATGTCGTTTACCAGTCCTTTACCAGTCGTTCCCTCTTTTTTATGGTAGACTACACTTAAAAATATTGCCATAAAATTCTTTTGCAAATTAAAAATAATTTATCAATAAATTTAGTGAAATGTCATTCTCGGGTGCGCTCTCATAGCGCACACCACACACACAAACGCCTGTCCAACCAATTATATGCATGAGTTTACAAAATTTTAATTTAGGACAAATTGAATTTCGGACCGAACCGAACCATTAGTGATCATTAACCATGATCTGAATCAATTGATCATTACTTTGTCCAATCACCACTAAGCTCAATCACCAACAAACTCAATCACCATGCTCAATTAAAAGCTTGTAAACAAATTTAATTTCAAAATTCTTGGCTCAGATTAGGTGATGCGAGAGATACCAAGATATAGACCATTATTTACCAAACAATCTCGTCTAACCTCACTCTTCTGTGCCCAAAGCTGTCCAGTGCTCGATACCGGAGGACCCGATCAACGGCCGAGCGCTGTACACATCGCTCAGTTATGATTCTGTGGTGAAATACGAGTGCAAATACGGGTTCAAACTTCACGGACCGGTCAACAGGACGTGTGCGGCCACAAAGCAGTGGAGTCTGGAACAGCCCAAGTGTGAGGGTTGGTATGATTTATTGTTGTTCTGGTGCTGTTCTCAGCGCTTCCGAAGTTCATTAATTTATATTATATCCAATTTACTCTAATTTACTCTTATTTTCATCGCATTCTTCGTCTGATATATGAACTAAAGTATAGTAAAGTATATATTAATTCATTATATTAGAGACGAATTCCTGAGTTTCAGAACAAAAGAGACGCAAAATAGGAGCAAAAAATTCCAACTTTTTCTCTATTTATTAATATTTAAGAGAAGAATATTAATTGCTTTTGGATTTATTAAAAGCCTCACCGAAGAGAATATTATCTCATATTCACTCATATTATGAATTCTTTGCGTTCAAAATCCAATTTCTCACTCGTCTTAAGAGAGATTCCATCGTTATATCGATTGACATTCAATTCTGGTTTGAGAATAAGGAGAATAAGTTAGGCAAAAGTCACAATAGTTGCTCAGTTAAAGCCATTCCGTACCGATTCCAACGATTCTGTGCCCAATCCTATGTCACTCGAGAGGAAGAGATATTATAATGATTTTTATTATTCATTATTTCCTAAAAATTCTTTTATTCCCAAGTTTTCATCAAATTATATATTCAGAAAGAGATAGGAATTTGCAAAAAATATTCATATTAATTATGGCCATTTTGGTGAACATCCAAGCAGTTTAGGCCAAGAATAGTTGAATTATTGTGATTTACATATTCTCTACAATGAGAAAGAACAGAATAAGTGCTTAGTTAAGCATATTTTCAATGATTTTCATCCACAAAATATCTAAATAGACCACAGATTCCTATCCTATGCCTCAATTTGCACCGTTGGCTACGTTTTGATTTCTATTATGGGATAAATCTCTTTTACTTCTCATAAAATTAATAGCATTTTATCCAATATTGAGTTCATTTCAAAGCAATATTTTAGGCCAAAAACATCTCATTTTTTCCTCCAATGAATGACTTTTTTATCAGTTTTTGCCCGAAAGCGGACAATAAAAGGGATCTAATGTTGGAAATAAAATAATAAATGAATAGCGAAGTCAAAGATATTTGTATTTAAGTTACGTCTAATAAATAGACAAAACTCTTGAGCCCATACTTACCCATAGTTTGCCTCAATATATCGTTTGTTAAATATATATTCAGATTAGTTGAGGAGATATGTATTTATCGTTAGTTATGTAGAGTTTTATTGATATTTGTCTCATATTGCGAGTCCATTAGGGCCGAGAAGACAATTACCGACTGGGCTCGACTCGAGTTGGCCCGAATCGACCAGAACTTTGACCAGAAATAGTTGGCCGACTATATTATAGCTGATATTCTTGGAATTTCAATCACAAAATGCTTTATATAAAGACCGCAAGAATTTAGTGCCCAATGATTGAGGCATTCCTTGAGATGTTTTGCTCTGAGGAAAGACCAAGACTTAGAGAAAATCAAATTGAAGAGAAAGACAAGCCGTGCTCTGAAGGCAAACCCGGGCTCTTTTCACAAGCTAAATAATTCAAAAGTGCAATTTCGGCCGAACACAGATCTATTTTAGACCAATCTCATTGTGAGTTTGGCCTTAAACTAAACTCAATTTCTGTAAAACTATTAGCAGCCATTACCCTCTGTGCAGCTGAAAGAAGCATCAAGGGCATAATTGGTTAGGGACTCACAAAGGGTAGCACAAAAGCCGCAACATCTAAATTACATTTTGATCTCTCCCTCAAAGCCCCGATTGAAAACTATTTTTCTACTATTTCTCTTCTATCAAAGTTAGAGACAATAAAATTATTTTCCACTATACCATAGTTTTTCTAAATATCGTGATCGTCTCAATCGGTCTCAACTTTTTCTTCACTATAAGCGAATAGTTGTAAAAAGACATTAAATAAATAAATAATAAGAATTTGATGAAATTGGAGCCAAAGTGTCATTAAAAGTATTATTTAATCAGAGGAGGAATGAAAATGAGAGTCAGTTCACTATTTTTGGTAACTTTTGTATTTGCAATGAAATGAAGAGCTCTTTGGATGTCTTTCGTCCAGAAATTGATTAAATTTATCGATCGATTGCTTAGTTTTGAAGAGTTGTGTTTGAAATCTGTACAGAAATAGATTGCGGTTCACCCGGTCTTCTCCACAACGGATACCTTGAAGTCAAACGAACAATACTCGGATCGACCGTTCACTTCAAGTGCTTCGACGGCATGACTTTCCACGGAGACTACAACTCTACCACTTGTCTAGACAATGGAACTTGGTCTAATCCACTACCCGATTGCTTCGGTTAGTAGTCTCTAGCATGTCAACCATGTCAAGGTCACTAATCACCCGTTCAGACATCAATACACCGATACAGTGCTTGCCTTTTATTAGGCTTTTAGTAGTTTTCAATAGTAAATCATTATCTGTTAATGTCTTCCCTCTTATGGTTCGGATCAATGGATCACATCTTATTGGGCTTTCATTTGCAGTCTATTACACAAATTGGAAGAAAAGTTTCTTTTTTCACTATTTCTACAGAATTTTCTATTCTTTTCTATTTATAAATTCTAGCTCTTCTAGAATTTCAATTTTCAATTAGACAAATTTTAGGCAATCATTTGTTATATTTATCCAGATTTTTGTTTCATTTTCCTATTTACTCAGAATATTAAAAACCAGGGATGGGCGAGCGGGGAGGATCAGCCCAAAATCCCCCCCTGAAAAAATTTTGGACCTAAAATCCCCCGTGAGCTCGATGTGAAAAATCGACCCCCCCCCCTAGACTTTTTGGCCATATTTTCACTGTCAAGAACAGGATTTAAACTGAATTTAGCCACAATTAAGCTTAAATTAAGAGCAAATTAAGCTAAATTAGCGAAAGAACGGCTTAATTCGGTTAGTTTAGCCTTAATTTAACTGGATTAAGCGGCCACGGTCAATTTCGGGACTTCCGAAAAATCCCTCCCCTGATCCCCCCTGACCAGGCTGAGCTCGCCCATCCCTGTTAAAAACCCTTTACATGTTTTAGAAAATTAATGATCTAACATTGATTAGACTTAGTTAGGTAAGAATCTAAACTATTTACTTTAAATTTTCACATAAAATTGATCATGTACATATATGATACATATAAATAAGATTATCACGATTTAATGTCCTTCCGTCTGATCTGTTAATAGCCCCATGTCTTGTACCTGAGGTGAGCAACGGTCGTGTGAATCTGTTCCCAGTGAATCAGATGGTAAGCCATGGTCAAGTGATCAAGGTAGATTGTAAGCCTCAATACGAGCTACACTACAACACAACCGAAGCGATTTGCAATAACAGTTCGTGGACTCATGTGCCTCAATGTGTTCCGGGTAATCGATTTATACAACTCTCTGACCAATTACTTGATTAACCATCCAATCGTTTGCCAATTGTTTCCATTGTGCTATAGCCCGGTGCAAAACAATGCCAGAGAAGCCGAAAAATGGATTAGTAATCGCACCGAAAACAGATCACGGAATGAAAGCCTTGTATAAGTGTAGGGACGGCTTCACTCTGGAAGGGCCTAACATTACTGAATGTAATTTTGGTAAATGGACGGGCACTACACCCAAATGTGTTGAGGGTAATCAGCCTTAATTGGTCGCTCGTAAATATTTAATCAACTCATTGCCTCAATTGCAGTCTATTGTCCGTTTCCCGGCTTCATCGAGAATGGAAAGGTACTTCTGATCGGACACATGGGAATGTATGACTACCGGCCCTATGTTAAGAAAGTGCCAAACAATAAACAGATTTTGTATGAATGCGAGAAAGGCTTCTATATAGTGAAGAACGGCCCGCCCGGAGCCACCTGTGCCAATGGACAGTGGTCACCACAAGAACTACCCTCATGTGTTCGGGGATCACATCCCAAGATGAGATGGTTGAGAAGCGCCGACAACAAACGGAAGAGACGATGGATTCTTAGGAATATTAGCTATGGTCTCGACAATGATTACAAGAGATCGCGAGCGCGAAGACATCAGAAATATAAACGTAATTATAGACAATAATTAGCATAAACTTTGACCCTCTCTGGACATCATTGGACAGCTTCGTGTAAGGCATTGGTGGAAACGGTTTGGATGAAGATATCGGTAGTGAAGTTCGGTATCGGCAATGATACCTATCCTCACGGAACTAGAATCAGGAACTACTGTTCTAATGGTTACGAATCAAACATCGGTAATCTGACCGCGAAGTGTGCCAAAGGTCGTTGGAAGCCACGGGAACCCGAGTGTCACATCGGTATTCTTAAGTTAACTCGAATAAAATGCTCAAACTTACCAAATTCTATGCCCTTCCATACCTGATGTCAGCCCCATGTCTGACCCCATACGCTGAGAATGGTTTCTATTATCACCGAAACAAAGAGCTTACAATCGCCCATAAGATATCTCACGGCGATGCCATCAAACTTGAGTGTATAGCCGGCCATCAGATCCAGGGCCAGCCAACAATGAGGTGCTGGTACGGCGAGTGGACTGGTCCTCCTCCTCAGTGTATATCAGCCCCATGTTCACTTCCCACCATTAGAAACGGCTACTATTCAGGTGGCTATAGACCCGGTCTAACCATATCTCACGGGTCTGTAATTGAGTTCCACTGCAAACCAAATTACGTTCGCGGAGTTCAAGAGCCTCCGCGCTGTTTCGAGGGCCGACTTATGCCCGAACCTCCCCATTGTATCGAACACGACCTGGTCTTGAATGTCATCAATAATAAGGTTCGTCTTTCGCTAAGTGTTTACTACAATGTGTGAAATGAATCTTTAATAATATACACCTTTGTTGACAAGAAATTCGTTCTCAGCTTTTCTTTTATTTAAATGCTTTCATTAAAATTTAATTATCTATCAATTAATTAGTTATAGGAAACCCTTTATTAGACCACAAATGGATACAATTTTTGCCGATAATAAATCCGGTCTGTTATACACAATATTAGAGAGGGATTACCAATGAGGGGAATATTTAATGAACAGACAGAGACCGGAAAAAATAGAAAAATACTATTAGGAATGGAAATTCTTGTAATGTTTTGTAGGCAGGGATGACCAAACTCTATGATCCCATGAGATATTTTGCTTTTCTATTCAGTCCCCAACAGAATGGATCTCTTATTTAGCGCCCATTACATACTTTTGTTTTATTCCACTGGGATTTTGTAGCATTTTATGTCTTGATTTTGGAAAAGCCCTCTAACTATCAATCCTTACTATGACTCCACTGAAAGTTTGGTCATCTCTGATGTTAGGTATGAATTAATGTTTATGGTGAAGATGTTTATGATTGTCATCATTGGTCAGTATATGAAATAAGCAATTTTGACAAAGAACATGAACATTATGGCTGAGCAGCTGTTCTATAGATAACTCGAGAGGAAATGAGGCATTCAATTAGTGGATGTGCTGAACCATCCATAGAATACCAAATTGACCGGTCCTGGTCTACATAGGTCTACAAAGGTCTACAATGGTATATATTGATCTACATTGAACTATCTATTGAATTAGCAGGCAATAAGCGCTGACGAGTCGGTGATCGAAGTGCCAGAACCAGACGTGTTTGAGCCGACACAGAACAGCACAGAAATGGTTTGGTGCGAACCCCCGGAACGGCTCGAGAATGTGTTGAAATTCGAGACGAGTCTTAAGAGCAGTCATTTGCCGCTAATAAGTATCGCTCAGTTCAACACAAATGAGGCCAATTGGACAGTGAATAGTAGCTCAACCGACACAACACCGACCGCACAGACAACGATCGATAGCCTCCTCTACACCACACTATCCCCCACTTTGACCATTAATGTCACTAAACTCTATGAACTTCTCCAAAATGAGACCGGAATTGAACCCGAATTAGAATCGACCCCCTCTTCGGCTAAAGTGAATCACCCGCACGGAACTGAAATCGTCTTCAAATGTATGCCCGCTATGAACGGCATGAAGAATACATGGACTATCACTTGCGAGGACGGGGGTTGGATCGGAAGGGCCTCCAAATGCGGTAATCAATCGCATCGATCGATAATAGTTTGAGAATAACTTATTCTTCTTTAATCAGAGGACGATTTGATTGCTCTAAAGGCAAAAGAGAACAACTCTTGTATTTATACCAATACCGACCCCAATGTCTGGGCATTTATCGGCGACAAACGTATCGAAGAAATGACAGAATTAGCCGCCGGGACTGAACTAGTGATGAGGTGCACAGATATCGGCAAATATAACCTGATTGGTAGCAAAAGAAGGAAATGTGTTTACGGGGATTGGGATGGAGAGAGACCCCAGTGTTTTGGCTTATCCCAGGAAAACGATTACGCCCGTGAGTTATGTCCTCTCTGCGATAATTTTACATCATGCACTTTGTTTGGCAGTGGAAAAGCCTCCCACTATCCTCTTCCGACATCAACTTGGACCAATAGCACAAAGCCCAGAGGGCAATCTTGTAGTTTATCCTGGTACTATCTTGCACTTGGAATGCCTTTGGAAACGTAAATTTGGTGCACCTGTTTGGGAGTGGAGTCACTCCTATAGAAAGTACAATCAAGGTATAGATAGTTATCCTGGAAAATGAATAAAAAGCTTTTCTGTGATTAAGACTGGACGACCGAACCGGGTCGGGATTCGACACTTGAGTTCCGTTTGAGTATATTTCACGCACAGAAAGAAGACTCTGGTCTTTACACGTGTCGAACCCCTAATTTTCACAGACATTCTGTCGAAATCATAGTCAAAGGTATTCCAAAGACTAAAAAATATTCAAATTGACTAAATTTATATTAAATAGCAATACTGTCAGCCTCTGGTCGAGACCGAGGGCCTCAAAATTCTTAACCCCAATACAAAAATGAATTCAAAAGCGCTGTTCACGTGCCGGCCCGGTATGAGACTTAATGGCAGTGATAGCGCTATTTGTCTTCCATCTGGCAATTGGTCCGAAGAGACACCAAACTGTCTGAGTCTGTATTGAGTTCGAGAATTAAGATAAACATTGATTCAAATGCTTTGCATTCGTTTATAGTTACCGAATGTCCGGATCTTTTGAACCAGACTTCAAACGAAATCAGTCTTAACAACCAAACGGACGACCAATCGGTGCTTAAGATAACGATGAATGGTCGACATGTGGGCGATGCGACCACTTTCTCGTGTCCCATAGGGTATGGCCTGAGAGGCGATTCTGAGATCACTTGTTTAGATTCCGGGCACTGGTCGGCAGCAGTTCCTATCTGTGAAGGTATGTCAAGAATATTCTGTTCTCTATTCTAGAATTTGATACAAAAGCCGATTAAAGAATTCAATTTCAAGGATATATTTATTTCAATCGGCGGTAACTTTCAATTAGAATAAAGGCAATGATTTTCAGGAATTTATGGAATAATTTATATACAAAACAATAAACAGACAAACAAACAGAATATTTGCATAAAAAGTAAAGCAGTTTTTGTTTTGTTCAACACTTCTAACAACAGTTACATATTTGTAATTCAAATTGGATCCGAATAACCATAATTACCTAATTTTGCTTCTGGGTATTATAACACACACTTGGTTCATCGACTACAGAGGGATTAAGCTATTTGTTTCCACTATAACTTATAAGAGAATAAAAAGATATCATTTGTTTGAATTGAATTAAATTTGAAATTCAGATTAGACTTCGAGTTATTTTTGTTATAATAATATAAAACGAGAATATAATCTCAATTAATTAGTAGGAAGTGTTTGAGGCAATTGTGCCCGGGATGACACCGAATAAGAGCCCGTGATTTATCGATCTATTTCTTGATCACTTAGCTAATTGCCATTTAATGGATGAGTTCATTGCACGTCTTCAGTCAGTCCATCATTTAATTGGTAATTTATTTTTCTACTCAATTGCAGAAGTCTTTTGCGACGCGCCATCACTTCCAGTCCACGGATATCTTCAGGGCGACCGAACTGAGCGCTTCCGCGGCGGTGATATCGTTCAGTTTGCCTGTGAGTCCGGGTTTATGCTGGAGGGCAACCCCATTGTCATCTGTCAGGAGAACGGCCGGTGGTCGGGACCGCCGCCTAACTGTAAGCTCACCAGAAAAGGGATGGCCAGGAATGAGGAGAGAATCTGAGGGATAGCTCTCAAGAGGCTATTCCTCTCCACTTGATACCAATCTCTATCACATCCACCCAATCCCTCCACTTCTTGGCCATCCCATTATAAGACAATTAGGATCTCATA
The DNA here is from genome assembly GCA_034689365.1 of Liebstadia similis. Taxonomy (NCBI): domain Eukaryota; kingdom Metazoa; phylum Arthropoda; class Arachnida; order Sarcoptiformes; family Liebstadiidae; genus Liebstadia; species Liebstadia similis. Next base: position 12,737 of record JAQGAJ010000685.1, read on the forward strand.
GCTGATGTCATTCCCAGGTGTGCCCGCGTGTACATATCCCGGCACAACTCACGGCGGCATTATATCGATCGTTAAGTTCTTCTATAGCGTCAACGAAACGGTTCGGTTCGAGTGCGCCGACGGCTATGACATGAAAGGCAATAGTGTTCTCAAGTGTCTGGAGAGCGGCCGATGGAGTAGTGCTGTCCCCGAATGCACTCTTTCCCGAAGGGGTCGACACTAATCATCAAAAACTTTTCTATTTATTGAAATCAATTCATTTATAATGAAAATGTGATGAAAAACTCATTTAAATACTCATATCATTTATTAAATAAAATAAATTTAAATAACAATTGAAATGTTTTTCACTTTCGGTTAATTTTCTCTTTTATTTATTTATCTTGTTATTCGACTTATCAGTACTTATTCGACTTATATCGAGGTAATCAAAGGGCAGTCAACTTCGAAGTCCATTATATAAATTGGTTACAATTGGTTTAGACCAGTAATGACAAAATTTAAACTTGGCTCTTG
>JAQGAJ010000686.1:0-13251 GCA_034689365.1 Liebstadia similis
AATGTAAATCGTTATTCAAATTATATATTGATTAAAAAATCATTAAATTTAAATCGAAATCTGAAGAGATTTTGTTTGAATATCAAGATATAATTTACAAATTTTAGCATAAATTATGATTCAATACAAATAGCAAATTAAAAAGTTGTCCTTTTTGATTCACTAGCTAAAACTGTTTTCAAAATACATTACCATGATAGAACTTACAGAACTTTTCTAATTCGGTACCGAAGAAGTATGAATGGCATGCCTGAAGCGACCCGAACCTAATGGGGCCAATGGCGGGCCATTCCCATACACTCCAATTTAAAATAATCTCAATTCTGTTTTTCTAACTTAATTCAAAACATTATTAATTGAAAAATCTTTTTGTTTAAATTTATTCATTATTTTAATGGATTATATTTAGTCAAATTTGCAAATATTAAATGTAAAATTAATGTTAAATTAGAGTTTAACCTCGAACTCATAGACACCGGACCCGACCTCATGAACAGATCCATTCTTAGAGAATCGCAAATCAATCGTTGCCTTAGTATTAATCGGAATCGAAGTCTTTTGGAAATTAAAATTATTATTAAATATGTAATTAATAATTATTTATCCATACCTTTAATTTGAAAGTATTCCCGTTCAGAGACCACGAACTCGTTATCAGACCATTAATAGACTCATACGAAGAGTTGACAAATGAGAGACCGGTTCCCGGATTGGGTCGAATCAGAATGTGTTTAAAGCCGATCGACTCTTCGGTCTGATCGATACCACCCACTGATTGGAATAGCCATCGACCGACAGAACCCAGAGAGTAGTGATTGAAAGAATTCATATTCGGGTCCTGAAACTTGTTATCTTTCCAACCGTCCCATCGCTCCCATATTGTGGTGGCATTATGTAGAATACAGTAACCCCAGGACGGGTAGGTTTCCTGAAGAAGTAGACGATAAGCAATATCGTTGTCACCATATTGTGTCAATATTGGGCACAGATATCCCACTCCAACAAAACCAGTGGTCAAATGCCAGTCGTGTGCCTTCACATTGTCCGCCAAATTCTGTATCGCGAGTGGTCTCAGTTTTTCGGACAACAGTTCAAAGGCTAAGGCAATCGAATAAACGGTTTGAGTGTCGCCTTTGATTTTGGCCGAAGTCTGGTCGACAAAAGCCTTATTGAAAGCCTCCGATATGTTTGAGTGCAATGACTCGTATTTAAGATTATCTTCTGTTCGGTTAATAGCTTTGGCCATTCGGGACATAAGTAGAGCGTCGTAACCGAAATAAGCGGTCGATAAGACATCTTTAGGCGTATCGGAGCCGACGCTCAGCCAATCCCCGGCGTTATTGTTGACTCTTTTGGTCCAAATATAGTTGGGATTCGCGGACCAAATGTAATCAATATAACGTTTCATAGCTTCGTAATTATCTTCAATTACTTTAAGATCGCCATACATTTTATAGACCACATACGGCACAATCACTCCGGCGTCCATCCAAGCGGGAGATCCATCGGTAACGCCGGTAAATCTGGGCGCAACATCTGGAAAGCCTCCCTCTGCTGACTGTCCCTCTCGAAGATCTCGTAACCATTTGGTATAGAAGGCGGACACATCTGCGTTATAGGTGGCAGTGGGCGCGAAGGCTTCGGCATCGCCCGTCCATCCGAGACGTTCGTCCCTCTGTGGACAGTCTGTGGGCACCGAAAAGAAGTTTCCTTTTTGACCCCAAACTGTATTCAAATGCAATCGATTAACCATTTTGTTTGAGGTCTCGATGTGTCCGATGAATGGTATGTCTGAGTGAACCACTTTTCCAGTGATGTCTTCCAACTGAGGTTCTCCGGGATATCCAATGATCTCAATATATCGAAACCCATGGTAAGTGAAGTTTGGTTCTCGGGTCAGGTTCTCCAGCTGGTTTATGTCTAGAAATAATTTAAACTTGGTCATTTGAATTTATAGAAAGAGCATACCATTTATGACATAAGTATCAGTGGCCAGAGCTGCTCTCAAGTTGACCACATATATAGAGCCGTCGGGGTTGAGTACCTCTGCGTGTCTGACCTGAACTCGAAAAGACTGAGAACTGGACTGTTTGTTGAACTTGATCTCAACCCAACCGACCATATTCTGTTCGAAGTCCATTACCCAAACTCCAGGCTTATGTTGATATTTGGACTTTGGTTTCAATACGAGTACTCGATTCCGATACCAAACAAACGAACCTTTTCTTTGGAAAATCTGGAGATTCTGATTGTCGTCATTCTTCCCATTATTTTATTTATTAAATTTTTACGTCTCTATTGAGTGTCAGTCCCTCACCAGTACTCACATCAGTCCCCTTAACGAACACATAAAAAGAGAATAGGATTTGGAAAACACAACAAATAAATAACACATTTATTATTTTCACTCCTATTCAGACAAATATTTCTTCGTCTGCGCGACAAATATGACTATAATTATGATATTTTATTGATATTACTCTCATTTTACATAACATAGCGTTTAGTGTTCGCAAAAATGAGAATCTCCTGAAAGCCTGTCATTCATACAAAAGGATATCTCGTTTGAAGGAATTTTTTTATATTCCTATTCATAGAAAATAATTCTCTTTTGTTTCTAAAGCTTAGGCACTCTTCGAAACATCTCTTGAATTGAACGCAAACTTAGAGCTAAATAATTAATAATATGAGTTAAACAAAAAGTTTTTCTAATGCACAGAATATTCTGTGGATTCTGTGTTCAACTGATCATAAATGATAAGCAGTTTTGTTTTAAGAGAGGCATAAAACAGCTAATAAAGTATTATTTTAATTAAGAATCAGTTTGAATGGAATATAACAATCCTTTTGTTGATTTTATTGCATTAAAGACTAGATTATAGTTTTGTCAAAAAGAGGATTAAAGAAGGTAATTGTTAGCGAAGGCAATGTCTGTCCGAACACAAGTTATGACACAATTCGACGACAGAAGCAATTCGTCGGAACATAACATCAAAACAATTCTTGAATGCAATCACTTTTCAAACAAATCATTTCGTTTTATACAATATTCTGATTTAAAATCTAATGACTTTTGAATATGTTTTTGAAGTAAAAGAGAAATTCATTTGAAATGTCAACAAAAGAAACGAAATAACAATCGATATATCACTCAAAAGGAGCGGCTCTTTAGCCCCGAATCACAAGAATAATGTCTTTTAAACTATTTATCGAATCCAAGCGTTTCTCGACTTTATTTACACAAATCCTTTCGCCGACTAATCCCGAGAACAGTTCTTGACTTCAGTCCTGGCTTTGGTCGCAAACATATTCTTTTGGCAAATAAATTGCCGATCGATTCGATGGCTGAGCGCTATATACCCAACACATATATTCCATAACATACACAATATGTTTAACAAACGCATAAATTCTTTGCAAAAAAATATTAAATTTTAAGCTTAGGTTTCATTTTGAAAGTATTAAAGAAATTTTAGACTACTTTTCGGGTCTTATCTCAAAACTAAAATATTATAATCAATACCGATATTAGAGCCGAGAAGTGGTAACTCATAAATAATATTCTTCGCACTCAACGCACGCCTTGTTATGTCTGTTATGCCTGTTATGTATTACTTAAGAGTCAGAACAATATTTCTCATACTATTCACAGTTATTAATGGAGACCACGAGAACAGACTTGACTTCAATGCCGATCACAAGCATAGGTCCGGACTTTACAGACCTCGCAATTCAATCAGAAGCGAGTCTCAGATCTGTTTTGATTGTATTGGCTCTCAATCAGAGGCCATTCGGGACTCCATTTAGAACGAGATTAAACCAATCGAACACTAATTTGATTTAAATTTATAAGTTTTTACAGACAAATACAAACATATCCTAACAGTGGCTAAGAATAAGATCAGAGACGGTCTATCATAATGTTAATGGGGTTCGCAATATATCGGCCGTAAATCTAAATATCCTATCCTTTGGACAATTTATGGATAATTTAAGTTGAATAATGGGTCTACCAGTTTGAGTCTAGCCTTGGAGAAGACCATAATTTCCATAGCGGGTGATTCATATCTCTGTTACATCCATTACGATATTTATCATTGATTTCAATGCAAACCGATTATGCCTTCAATCCCTTCCCACTCACACATCCATAGTATGAAAGGTCTGAATATCGATAATCTATTTACTAATAGAGTATAGATTTTAACGATTGATTGATTGCATTCGTCGGCCATTGAATGCGTTTTCGATCGGTTGGACCCGAAAATAGATTAGTAGTGACTGAGAACTCGAAGACCGAAAAAATTGTGTCAAAACTGCCGAACAGTATCGCGAATATGAAGTTTAGGTGCGTTCCGATCGTATCCGAGGCCAACAATTTTTTGCTCTCCTGTACAACAAATGATTGATGCGGTTCTGAAAAATTGATTGCAAAGACCAAAAGGTTTTCTTCGCATAAGAAAGAGATTCATCATTTCGGAGGAAATCATCGATTCATTTATTATTTGAGATAATAATTTAAAAGAGAAGTTTTGGCCAACAATTGAACGCATATATGATTACGAATATTGATTCGAATCGAAAAGGTATTCAAACACCGAGACTATAGTCCGACTCAAAGAGAGAGTGAGTTATAATTTTTAAATACAATTAATCGAAATAAATGCCAAAACATTATCGATGACTCAATTTATAGTTTAATTATAAATAACTATCGGATTGAAAGCAATTACTTCTCATCCCTCGCAACAACCTTTTCATCAATCGCTCGCTGAGAGACTCAAATCAAAAACAAAAATTGAATTTCCAAAAGTGTTTTTATTGTTTTTCTCCTTCCAAAAGGAATTTTTATATCCGTTTTCAGTTATTTTTGTTCATTAATTTTGTCGATGGCTTTAAATTTGTGCCGAGATTTCCAAACAGATTCCAAACTCAGCGCTAACTGAGAGCACAAAATATATTAAATCATATTAAATATCGTCCAATAAATTGTTTTTATTTCTTCCACTATTTATTGCCGTCGAAGACAATGGTTCGGAAAATATTTATTGAAATCTCGATTTCCAAGTCTTAGCACGAGTTGTGGTCTTTTGGATTCAAATATCTGTCTTCTATCTGATGACAGACGCCATACAAATGTATACCAATTAAAAATTAAAGCTCGACCTCAGGCATCGATCATAGCCTCGATGCTTATCAAATGCATTCATGTCTTTGCATCAAAGCGGAGGTAAATATAAATATTTAATTAATGAAATGCATTTCAAAAAATATAATTCGCCTAAAATGTTATAAATTTTGCATTAAATTCACTGAAAATTCATTAGAGCTTTGATTGATTGAAGAGCTAACCCAATGATAAACGAAATCAAATTTAATAATTAGCAGCGATTAGCAAATCTAAGAATTCGTGTTTAATTAGATTCTAACGAAACGCTATTTTCAGTGCGAATGCGAATCGCAGTCGAAATTTATTTCAGTTAATTAGAGACTAATTTGATTATTTGGACGCCATTTCTCTATTTATTAGTCAAACCAATGGTACAAAAGTAGTCATATTCGCAGAAATTGAATCAAAAAGAGTCCAATTTGTGAGACAACAAGTAGTCTAAGAGTTAATAATATGAAAGCATTAGTCCTAATAGTGAGCTAATACACAGCAAAAGCATTTCACTTCACTCTAATCACAATCCTATCGCAAATATATTCACTCAAACCCTAAACTAAAAGCATTTTGTCTCCGATTCCGGCGTTCAATCGATTTTGGCATTAAAAACAAGAATTCCTGAACCAAACGATTCTTATTCTATTATTTTCCAAAATTTATTTCTGTTTTCCTCTAAAACTCTTTTCTCTAATACTATCCAAGAGTTTGGTTTCGAGAAAACGTTTCACCGAAACAGAAATGAGAAGTCGAGTGAAGTTTTAATACAAATAAGAGAATGAATTAGTAATTGCATTAGAGTTTGGGTCAAACAAACTGTTTTGCCGTATAAATAGTTAACACAATATTGTCTATTAAATGGAGGAATGGCTCGCATTCGGGCCTTAATCTAAGGCTAAGTAAACATTATATTTGAGTATAAATATATAGTAATGTTGAGCACAGACACCGAACCCCAGACCTGACGACCGGGAGCTTCGATGAGCGATGGCTCGAGAGATGAGGCCATTAAATATAGAGTCGCTTTCACGCAAACAAATCGTTTTGTTTGGATCCAAATGTTTGTGCATAAGAAACAAATTGTGAAAATTGTGTCTCTGATGGAGAGGAAGGCCGTCGTCTCCACTCCGCACACCTTTGCATCGCTTTCTCCATATATTTACTTTGAATTAGAGGACCGGCTCTGATGTTCATTGCACTACAAAATTCGAATCTCATTGCTATGAAAACACGAGAAATGGGAAGAAATTTATTCCATTTGTGATTCGGTGCCCAAAAATTTATTACTTCTCTGGGAAGACACGAAACAGTGTCAGCTCTCGACTCCTTTCCAATAGATTTCAAGAGCAAAACAATCGGAACAAAGAGTCTGTGATTCGGATTCACAAACACTGCGAGTAATGGTTTCAATGGTTTGATGTGTTTTCACATAATTTTAATTGCATTTAATGTCTGTTCACTTCGTTCGCGATTCTCTTGTCTTTCAACTGATTCCTAAACCAATAAATTGCATAAACATATGCCTCTTATCTCAACATTAGAACCTCATTAGCGGTCATTATCTGAGAACAAGTATTTCAAAGCTCTTTTCGGTGTAATTCTGGTCTGAAATCGAGAGTACGTCTCATCTCTTCAAACAGATTAGATATAAAACACAAAAAATGTGTAACTCTTATGAGTTTCGCAGATATTTGATGACTTGAATAGTAAGAGAAACAAGAATTTATGATAATTTCATTTGTGATTGCTTATAAATTTCATTAGTGAGACGAATATCGCGTTATCCTATCCTATAATTTATTATTTTCAGGGTTTTCGCCGCAATTGTTGTCATTTTTGCTTAAACTCAGAGCTAAACGAACCATAAAACTGAATATTAGATGAAATGCTAAACAAAATTAACAGAAAAGAAAAGCTCTAAAGAAAAATGAATTTTCTTTTCTCTCGTGAAATATATTTCAATTCATCGCTAACTCAGAGAATGTGATAATAATAATAAGCAATTGTAATAACTTATTAAATAAGTTCTAATGCAAAGAATATTATGGCTTATATATGGGCAGCGAATGTGCACTTCTTGTGAGCACTCCTTCCACTCATTGCTCGTTCATTAATATTCATAGTATTCATAAGTATTAGACTCTTCTCAGAGAGAACTCGCTTTAAATAAAAGCGATGAATGTTTTTGTGCATCACTTCTCACATAAAATATCCAATTCTTGTGTACAGAGTCTAAGACAGAGACTAAGTCTTAGGAACGGAGAGAAAGAACTATAAATTCTTCATAACTCGGAACTGACATTCGACTCATTCCTAGTCTGCATTCGCTTTATATGATTAACGAAAATAAATAAGAATTTCATACATAAGTGAAGAACTTTTTTCCCATTTGTGTTGCGACGAAAATATTAATGTAAAACAAATATATATTGTTTTCGTACTTCTCTTTACGATTCTCTCTGAGAACTCATTTCTCAGAGGACTCTCTTTTCTCTCTTCTCTCAGTTCTAATTCAAAATAATCGAGTTTTCATAGCAATTCATAATTGATTACTAATTATAAATAAATGATTAATTGTATATAAATTGTTCTATTCTTACAAACCTCACAACTTTCTAATCCCCACATCAGATGATGAGCCGACACATTATTACAAGTTTGAAACGAATTCTTTTCATTGGTATTATAGATCTGTGAGAACACCAACAAAGAGATTGGATTTTGTGATAAAATCGATTTATAATGAGTTTGTATAACACGTATTGCGCTTTAGAGTAAGGAATCGACAAAATCTCAAGAATTTTAAAGAATTGCCTAAAACTTGTTGAAAGTGTGGACCAAATACTCGTCTGTTTTCTGTCACTTCTATCAGTTTTAAAAATCTCTTTTGGGATTTGGCTATTCTCTAGTGCGAGAGAGAGAGAGAGAGAGAGAGAGAGAGAGAGACCAAAAGAGAAAATATGTGTTGAATAGAAAATCGACGAAATGTCGGAAAAGACACGAATCGGCAGACATTTAATGAAAACAATCATTTCTTTCTCTTTACAGATAACAGTAATTCTTTTTAAAACCTCTTTCTCTGATTCACACGTTTTGTGCAGACATTTGCGAATTTTGATTCAATACAATTCCTAACAAAACAATATTTCTTTTTCTTCTTCCATAAGACCTGAGATTTGTGTTCGAGTTTAGAATCTGTAGTTAAGTATTGATCAAAATATGAGTTTTTCAGAGTTTATTGCTTCAGAAACAGGAGTTTCGTTCAGATCTGATCTCTGATGAGCCGAAGGCAAGCATTTGCAAAGAAGTAGAGGTTAGGCCTCCGGAGATGTGAATGCCTTTCAATACACACAAGGAATTCAAATATGATTTCTCAAATCATTAGATTTAATGCACTTTTAATATGACATTTGTTTCGAGAGTCTGACCATAAAAACGGAAAAATATTAACATTTATGCAAATCGTGTCCAATCAGGAAATGATCGCAAAGACTGAATCCATTCTAAACTATCACATCTTAATGGTTGACATCATCACTGACTTATCGCTCGCTTATTATAATTGCAAATATATTCTAATTAAATGATACTTTGAATAACTATTAAATGATAATTATAACTATTTTAATCGCAATTTACTTTTGGATCTGATCTTAAAGTACTGATCATTAGATAAACAACATTAGAGACAATCCTCTGATGAAAACCAAACAATCAATCGATTGATCAGAAGTGAGAAAATTCTAAATTTATTTTATGATAGTTAACCCAATCCGGGTCTCAGAGGTGTGAAACTAAATTTGCATTATAAAGATCTCTATCATTGTTCCCATTGTGGTTCCCATTGGGTTCTTATTGTTCGCATTATTTTAATATGCTTTTGGTCCCACATTCGAGGAAGAGATCTGAGATCGTCCTCATTGTGGTCAATGGTTTTAATTAATTTTGTTAAATACTCGGATACATAAGACCAGAGACTTGAGGCCCAATTCCCGATGTCTGTACCGCTCAATGAGTTTGAGAAGTTATGCCAAAGACTTTAAGAAATGCTATTTTCAAAGGTTATGAAAATTATTCATAAATGAAATAATTAAAAATATAAATTTAATAATTAATAAAACCTAAACTGAATTAATTGAATCAATCGATTTGTCTTTCAATGATTATATAGTCTGCGAAAGAGGAACCGATTGACCACAAGTGAGGAACTTCTTTGAGATTCAGTCCATTCGGACGTTATTTATGTAAAACTGGTTTTTGTTTTGTTCAGAGAGTCAGCGATTGATTGATTGAATTGTTTGGCGTTTTAGACATTGATTTGATATTAACTATAAATTTATTTATCAATTGTTTTGAAATTCAATTAATCCGTTAATCGGATAATCAATTGATCCAAAAGTGAGACAATTATACAATAATTTTGCGTATTTTGAGTCAAAATAGAGAGAAATTGTCTGACATTTTGATTTTGATTTCATTGACAGAACTCGAAGAATGTCTTCAAAGAGGTCTTCTTCTACTGATTCGAGTAATTCCGGTTCGAGTAATGAAAAGTCACAGACATCTCAGGGCCCGCCGAAGAAGCGGAGACGGGCTTTGGACGAACAGCCGAGACTTGTGGTCACCTGCAAGGAAGAGCTCGACGTTGGCGTAAGTATCGGCCGATTCGGCGGTTAATCTCATTGTCGATGACATCTGAAGACTTTCATTAGGTATTGAGATATCAAAACAGACGACTCGCAGAACGTCTGCAACAAAGACAACGATTGGAAGCCGACCTCAGGGCCCGAATCGATCAGTTGGAGAAGAAGCAGACCAATGATGAGGCCATCACTTATGTGATTAACAGATATTGGAATCAATTGAATGAAGACTTGAGAGTTCTATTACTTCGATTCGATGCCGAAACCAGTGATGAAACTGAAAACAAAAATGAAAACGAAGAGACCACTAGTTTTATGAGACAATTGTCGAATTGGGACAAAGAAGAAATGGATGACAATCTCAAACAGAGGGTTCAGGTCTCGACCCGAGCGGTCGCTAAGATTTTGCAGGCCTTCGATCGAATTGTTCAGAGAAATGCAAAAATCATGTTAGCTTTAAAAGGTATTACATATCTGTCTTTTGGTCCGATGACTATTTCAAATTGACTTCAGGTGATGACAGCGACGGACCGCCGCCTGATTTGGACGAAGCCGTCAAAAAAGCTAATCAGGAGCTGACGAATGAAAACAAAAGTCTCAATTGTTTAGTAACTTCTCTGCACGAAAAACATCACACAATGGGACTCGAATTGGCAGAAATGAAAGACAAAGTCGAGTTAAGTGAACAACAAATGGATGAATTGAAGAACAGAATTGACGAAATTGAGTTCGAACTCAATAAAACTCGAATTAGGGTATGAAACGATACTCTTATCAATTGTAGCTCTTCTTCATGTCTTGATTGTCTTAAAAGGAACAAAGACTCGAAGACCATCTCTACGAAACACGAGAGAAGCTGACAGTTATTCAAAACGCACCTCAAACTACTAATAGTAGTAATAATAATAATAATACCGGAGAAGAATCTAAATCTTCGTCTGTGGTCACCGATTCCGTGAGTCATTCAAAGATCGAGGACATGAAAAGAGATCTCGAAGAACAGCGAGAGTTGGCTCAAAACAGACTCATAGAATTGGAACAATTAAACAAAGAACACAAAGTAATCGATATTATATTAAATATTGCAATCATTTTATTCAATGTTTTTTCAATTAAGGAAACTCTAAAACTGGCGGAGAAATACAAAATGGAAATGCAATGCATTCCGGAAGCGGTGATCATTGAAACCGCTGAATACAAGTGTCTTCAGTCACACTTTTCGGTCTTATATAACGAGTCGATGCAATTGAAAACCCAATTAGAAGAGACGCGATCGATGCTAACCAATGCCAAAAATGCCCATTTGAGACAAATCGAACACATGGAGAGCGAAGAACTCTCAATGCAAAAGAGATTGAGAACCGAATGCATGCAATTAGAAGACTCGCTCTCTCAGGTCAGGAAAGAGTACGAAATGCTTAGAATCGAGTTCGAACAGAATTTGGCCGCCAATGAACAGACCGGACCAATCAATCGGGAAATGAGACATTTGATCACAAGTTTGCAGAATCATAACCAACAGCTTAAAGGAGAGAACAATCGACTGAAGAAAAAGTTAAAAGAATTGACTCATGAAAACGCAAAATTGAAGTACGCGTTGGACCACAACAGAGAAGAAAAACCAAAAGAGTCGACGTCTGCTTCAACTGCGGACAAACCCGAGACCAAACCAACTGTTGGTGCGGACGGAACTGTTGTCAAAGAAGAGCCAAACGTGAAAGAAGAGATGCAAGATATCACTGAAATTAAAAAAGAAAAGGTTTACTCTTTAATAACATTTTATCGGTTTCTTACTTTCAATTTATTGATAGGTTGAGTGCAAACAATCAACATCTCAGGCCCAGAGTGGCGGACAAACCCCTTCGACTCCTGTCCAACCATCTCAAGCACATAACACTCCACACACTCCGAGTCATCAGCCCTCACATCACAGTCACCACAAACACCATCACAGCCCACATCCAGTGAAAAAGGAACCCTCAGATGTCGAGGAATCGGAAATTAAAATTGAAAGAAAATCAGAAAACGATATGATTCGAGAGATACGAGATCTTAAGGCACAGCTGAAGAACTCAATTCAGGCTCAGAGAGAACTCAAACTATTGCTTGATATGCATAAGTCGCTCGACAAAGAGAAACGGTTAGTACTGACCAAAACATTCCATTTGACTGATTGTTGATATCGATAACAGAGATAAAGCACAACTGATGGCCAATGAAAAGAAGGCTAAGATTGAAATCGAAGAACTTCGACAACAATTGAAGAAAATGAGTGAAAGTGATCGACGAGATCGTCGAAAGATGGTCGACGAAGACGTGTTGCGGAAGCTTAACAAATACGAAGAAATGGTACAACAAATGCAGAAAACTCTTTCCGTTCAGAAACAAGAAGAGGAAGCGCTTCTAAACGAAATGGAAGTGACCGGACAGGCATTTGAAGACATGCAGGAACAGAACCTCAGACTCATTCAACAACTCAGAGAGAAAGACGACGCAAACTTCAAACTGATGTCAGAACGGATCAAATCTAATCAAATTCATAAACTTCTTAAAGAAGAAAAGGAAATGTTGACCGAACAGGTCATCTCATTACAGGTGAGTCAGTTCACTATCTTTATGGTCAATAATCACTGAATCAAATTCTAATTCAGGCTCAGGTCGAGGCTCAGAATCAAGTGGTTCGCAAACTGGAAGACAAGGAAAGATTGCTTCAAAACAATTTGTCTACCATTGAGAAGGAGCTGAGTCTTCGACAACAAGCCATGGAATTGCATAAACGGAAAGCCGTCGAAAGCACTCAATCGGCTGCAGATCTCAAATTGCATTTAGAGAAGTACTTGAATCAGGTAAAGGAAGCGCAGTCGACCGTTGCCGAGAAGACCAGCGCCTGGCAGCAGGAGTTCTTCAAAACACAACGGCTTCAGGAAGAGGTACAGCTCTACAAACGCAAGTACGAGAGGGCCAAGAAGTTCGAATTGGCCACAACTGCCGATGAAGTGCTTCAGGTTTGAGTCAAATCTCTTATTTATGTTCAATTAATTTTGATTTGATTTATAGGAAGAGATAAGAGAACTGAAGGATCAGTTGACGTGTCCTTCGTGTAAGACTAAACGAAAGGACGCGGTTCTCAACAAATGTTTTCATGTCTTTTGTTACGATTGTCTCAAAACACGTTACGAAACGCGTCAACGAAAGTGTCCGAAATGTAACCAAAGTTTTAGCGCTAATGACTTCCATCGCTTGTATTTGGCATAACATCACTCATTCGGTTCAACACTTCCCGGCCTATGATTATGGCCTTCCTTTCCATTAGAGTTTGTGTTTATCTGATTATCTCAAACATTGACCAAACAATAGGTTAGACATTAAATAAGTTTAAACTCGACTTTAATTTAATAATTTTTTAATAAAATTTATTTATAAATACTTAAAAATATAATCAAT
>JAQGAJ010000687.1:0-13242 GCA_034689365.1 Liebstadia similis
AATAAATTCTCAAATATTTTCAATAATAATAATAATTAATAATAAATTGCATATAAAGAGCGAACACTTATTCCGAGCGGAAAACTGAGAGAAAAAACTCTAAATTTGTCTCAAAAAGTGGTAAAACCATTGGTCGATAACTATATTACACATAAGATTCCTCTTCAGAACTGTTGCCGACAGAGTCGGTCCTCTTATGGACGGTAATCACCTGCGACTTGTCGTTGTGGCCGACGTGGACAACAGTTACGCCCTTTTGGACAGGACTTTGGCAGTCATTCGACAGTTTAGTCTGAATTGTGTTTTGATTGTTGTCCGTCGTCAGCACGGGATGACTCATCTCTTGTGTGCTGTTCGGTCGCTGTTTGTATATACAGTTGTTCTTTGAGTTGTTGTTTGTCTCGATGAGCACCGAAGTCGGACGACCCGACTGTCGGCCGACATATATGTTGTATGTGTTGTTTGGATGGCTGTCTGAGTGATGGGACGGCGTCTGAGCGGATGACTGCTGAGCACTGGGGGTCGACACTGAGGCCGGAAGTGAGGAACAGTTGAAAAGTTTTCTTAGGGTCGCGACATTACAGTTGATGTCTTTCTTCCACTCCTCTGGCGTAAAGTCTTTGGCACTTCTCTGAAGCACAGACACCGGTTGTGTGATGTGAAGCGATGGATGATAGACATTGTCGTGATGTCCATTTTGAGCAGATATACGGACAACACGTCCGCCACCGACCGATCCATTGACCAGAAGCGATTGGCCTTCGCTGACCGCCCGCACCACTTGCTTGTGGATCGGCATCTGTTTGGGTCCACGTCTTAACTGCACGTTCTCAATGTCACAATTGTCCGAATCGGTGGCGAATCGGTTATTCACTCTGACCGGAACGGCCCGATGGGTCACATTGTTCTTGTTGTCCAGATCTGAATTATAGATTCGAACCGATTCCTCATAGATTTGGTTAGAGTTGGCCGAAGTGGTCGACGCAGACGAAGGCTTTCGTATCGCCACTCTATTCAGAGCGGTATTGCTCTGCGCTCTGCACAGTCTTTCCTTACGATTCATGGCTTCTTGATATGTGGGCGGACACGATATGCCGGCATTACTTCGGGTCGACGACGACGACCGCCTCGAAGACAAGTTTGATGACTGTTTAGAAAGAGTGGACGACCGGTTGGACGCCGTCTCTGACGAAGAACTGCAAATACTTCCGATCCTGTCTGACACAGAAGGTTGACATCGGTTCTGAGTTCCGGTCGACTCCTGTCTCATAACACGACCAGAGGTTTGGATGGCATCGAAGTTATTGCTGTTCCACTGCGGTTCGTAGTGATGGACGTCAGCCCTAAGCGTCACTTGTGTTCCGCCCGAGTGATTGTGGACAACATTCGGATATTGACTATTTTGCTGCCACTTCGGGGACTGAACGGCCGGACTGTATGGCAAAGACATACCGGCGTATCCACTGTCGGGCTCGTCGTAGTTGAACCTAAGACTTTCGGCTGAATTGCTTCGTCTCAAGTATTGGCCCGACATCTGGTCATAGGTTGACGAGACTGGAGTACATCCCAACACAGCCGTAAGCGGTGGTCGTCTGTATCTATACTCCCGATGATTACTCTCTTCGTTGATTTGGTTGAGATTATCGCCATTAATACCATAACTATATGACTTTGAATAGTGAATAGGGATGTGTTGTCCGGCACTATGGTTGTAGTGGCCGTTCGGCTGTGCGTTCAGTACTTGTCTGCAGTTATGTCTATAGTTATGATTGTTATGACCATAATTACACCCATTGTGAACATCCGTCCGATGGTTTCCGTTCCGAGGATTACGAGTCACGTAATGGGAATATTCTGGGGTCTGACCGTTGGCCTGAAGACGACGCTTCCTCATCACCACATCATGACAGGAGCCGTCGATACTGACCCCAACACTACGACCGTATGAAAAGGTTACGTTGATGTCTGACTCGAGCCCAGTCTGGTCGAGATGTGGCACAGATTTGGCCAAATAAGGATAGACCAGAGGAGACGACTTTCTCGGAGGACTACAGCTATTGAATTGGTCAGAATCGCGGTCTTCGTCTTCTGGTGTATACAATTGGGTGTCCGATAGGGTTAGTCCGGAATCTCGGCTCAGATTAGATAACGACATCTTATTGCCGAACGAAGAGTCAGGTCCGGAGTTGGGACTGACCCGAGCCGTTTCGTCCATCAGCGCCCGTTCAAGACTATCGATGGAAGAGTCACCACCACTACTGGTATTACTTCCAACGCCATTGTCCGGTAAACTGTTGAGACTATCGGACTCTTCAGCGCCGGAGTGCTGTCGGTCTTTGTCTGCAAGGGCTGGACTCTCGCCCAACAGAGTCAGTGTGTTCTGACCCAAGAGGTCGGGGCAATGATCGATCAGATATCCTATTAGTTTGGGCACTAGTTTTGACATTTCCTGCAATACATTCAAGAATTTAATTGTCATTAATATTCAGAATATATTTTTAGAGTGAAGTCAAACAAAAGTTTCTTTTTGGCTATTCGTTAGTCTTGTTCTCAAATTTTGTACTCTATTTCAGTGATGGGGAGTCAGATCTAGCGATCCGTCTGAGCCCATGAGGAGTAGTGGGCGTCCATTGGATTCGCTTATTATAACCATTTTATTCCTTTCATTAGATTTGGTTTTATGTATAACGAGATAGTGAGCCAAAAGTGAACTCAACCGACCGCTCATTAAAATAAGCAAAACTGAAGAATAAATTAAGTCTCGAAACAAAAATCTAATAATTTATTTAATCGCGATCTCAAATATAAATTAAGAGAAATGTCTCATAAATCTGGAGTTTTTGACTAACATTTCTCCCACAACAACAAGAAATCTGATGAAAATGGCTTCAGATTTGTGACCAAAAATGTGCGAAATATTAATTACAGATTCAAATGAGCACCGATTGAGTGGAGGAATGGGAGGAAAGGCATAGACAAAGCCTATGTTTGAATTAGGAATGGGTTATCACTTACTTCGCATCGCTGGGAAGTCGGAGGCGCGTGACCGGGACTCGCGAAGGCGTGCGGACTCAGTAGACTCTGGCCAACGCAAACGCCGAGGTTTTGTGAACACATCTTGTTTATAGTGGACTGTTGGGCGATATGCCAGAGGGCGCACAAGAAGTGCCGCAACAGAACCTGATTGGCGTCGGGAAGTGAGTCCAACAGATGCTGGACTTGCGTTCGGCGCTCGTGATTGTTGGAAGTGTTGATCGCTTCGATCCATTGGCTGTAGAGCTCGGACTGGAGCAGACAGTCGGGCAGTGATCGGAGGAATTCCTATCCCATTGACAGACAATTAGTTTCTGTACTCTATTTCCTATTCAGCGATCATTTAATTGATTTTCTCAATAAATGTTTTATTTTTAGTTTAAAAGTTCACAAAATCATTGAATCTCTATCTCTGAACACATTTTTCTTCCGATTCGTTCATTTTCTCGGAAAGAGTGTCAGAAATGGTTGTAATAATAAATTGAATGCAATATATCAGTGCATCAAACTGTGCACAGGGAGGGGACGGGAGGGCACGACTCACCTTAAATACAGAAGCGATAACAATGACGGGAACGTCGCTAACATCGGTTGTCGGGTCCGACTCGAGCTTCGCCCGGAACTCCTTACAGACCCGAGCGTTGGCCGACTTGCGGAAGATGCCCATTGTGTACGGACCCTTTACGAACAGTTCCTTGAGCATGTTCTATAGGGGAGGGAGAGAGAAGGCACAGGTTTAGATTAATTGCACGATTAGATCACAGTTTGTTATCTTATGGTAAGAAACGAAACCGAGATTTCGGTGTTTTGATAAACGAAACAAAAGTTTGTTAACCGAAGAGAACAACTAAGAGTGAGATCAACAACAAAAACGACATTTCATTACAATATTCTTCTAAGTTATCGGAAAAGAAGTCCTTAATTAAAATTTTGTTTATGTCAGCGATTGAGCCCTAACTCTAACCGAGAGTAGAAAAAGAGGGAAAACTAATTAATTCCTTCGGCAAAGAAGAAGATAGTCTTGGAAAGTGTCTGACACGGGAAGGGGTTATCGGACACAATCTTACTAACCATTACTGGTTTTGGCAGTTCTTTATTATTGCACAGGAGATCCAAATGCTGGCCAAACAGTTTGTTTGTTTTGGTCGGCGTCGATGGTTCAGAAGATATGCCGCTGTCTAGAGATAGGTATGCCTTCAGAGCGGTCTTCTTGAATGGCCAGTTCAGTGACCGCCGTTTCTTCACCGACTTCTTGGTTGAGCTGTTGTTGTTGTCGAGCGGTGTTCCCGCCGTCGGCTTTGAATAGCATTTCCTTAGAATAAATATACAGACGTTGTCGGCGGTAATGCTGTTGATGTTCTGGAGATCGGCCGACCGGTGAAGACGGTCTCTGACGAAGTTCATCTTAATAGTGAACGGACACTCGTGTCCGGTCAGTTGATAGGTATCATCGCGTCCCGTCTTCACCCACAGCTGGTATTCATCCGCCTGACCACCGCATTTGAACTTATTAAGGGCCGATTTGATGGCCTCCCGAGTGGTGTCCCGATTGGTCACTTTCACCAAACAATACTTGTCTTCATTGGCCGACTGATCCCAATAAGAGATCTGAATCAGAGTATAACTCTTGT
Organism: Liebstadia similis; assembly: GCA_034689365.1. Classification (NCBI taxonomy): domain Eukaryota; kingdom Metazoa; phylum Arthropoda; class Arachnida; order Sarcoptiformes; family Liebstadiidae; genus Liebstadia; species Liebstadia similis. Next base: position 4,665 of record JAQGAJ010000687.1, read on the forward strand.
CTTCCTTGTCCTTCAGTTTGTTGGCCGACCTAAGGATTGAGAAGAACATGATTGCAATGGACACGAGTGGACACTTCAGTGGACAAGTGGTGGTTAACTAAGGACTGATCACTTGAGCACAACTGATCGCTCGGTCATTGTGTGTGTGCTCTGAGAGTGTGTTTCAATGCACTGATTGCCCAAAACTAGTCTTCCCTACAGTCAGTCAATCGTAAGCACATGTGAGTCAGGTATGTATGCTCTGGGCGTAAGTGTGCGGACGGGCGTCAGTCGGACCGCAGACCAGAGGTGTCAAAGAGTCTGTCAATTGATGGTCAGCTCAGGGTTAGGACCTGACCTCTCAATCCTAGACCAGCTACAAGGGTAAACTAAGGTAACAATGGGTATCTTTAACAAGGGTAGGTAAGTCACAGGTGCCTGAGATACCCGGTCAACACAGGGTTGGTCAGGGATTGCACATCTGTACTACTACTCAAACACTTAATCTAAAGGACAGACACTTAGGAGTCGTCACAAATATCAGGTTCTGTGGTCTTAATGTATCGACTTTTAGGGAACGACAGGTTTGACCCAAACTTTCTAATTGTTTGTGGACTTTGAAGACCAAAGGGTGTCGTCAGTGAGTGACCGGTCAGTCAAGTGCTCCAATCCATAGGTTCGGTGCCATAGGTTTGGCTCAAGTTTATTGGTTTATAGCTTAAAGTTGTGCTTACTTTTTGAAGAAACATAGATTGTCGCCGGGATAGAGATGGTGAAGAGCGTTAAGACGATCCAGATCACTATCGTCTATTCTAAAGTCTCTTGGCTTCATCTGAAGGGACAGAAGACCGAAGAACAAAGATTAGAAGCAATTAAGGCAAGCCTTACGTCGATAAAGCAATTTAGACTATTAAAGGGTTCTCCATCTCTATAGCAATGCCCATGTTTGGTATTTTAGCTTGATAATTCAATATATCTAATCGTTATGCTAATATTATTACCTCGAGTGTGGGATGTGTTTTACTATTGAACCTAATGGACCGAATCGAAGCAATTGATCCGCCAATAGATCCAATTGATCTCTTGACTAACTTCTCGGCCAAAATCATATCATCGAATAAAATCAAATTTAATGTCAAAAACTTTTAAATTTGATCAAACTTTTAACGACACTATAACTTGACTATAAATTTCCCGGTGTGACCAAACCAGTGACTAGTCTTGTCTACAAATTGAATGAAAGGACACTTTTGTTTGATAAACATATTGGGAATGTCAATGTGAAGGTATAACTGCACCTGAATTGTCAATCAACCGATATTTTTAGAATACCTCGTCTAAAGTTGGACTGAATTTCTCGAATATTTTGAGAAAAAATTCAAATTTTATGGAATTTTCGATACAATTGTAAGTTTTGATAAATAGCTAGGCATAAATTATGAGCGAGGAATGTGTTCAAAGATCACCTTGCTCATTCTATCATTTGTTTTTCACCTGATTTCCATTTTAAAAGCCAAATAATTCTGAAATCAAGTCCATCTAAAAGTGAAGTTTGAGCGTCACTTAAAAACTTTTATCATGATTTAAAAGGAAATTTTTTATTGATTCCATAAACTTAGAGCTCTTTAGTTATGGTACAAAAATAACATGGGATTCATGGGCTGACTATAGCTATGTAAGGCTAAGTAGATCGAGGAAATTGCTATACAAAACACATCAATTTGGTAACCATTGATACTATCGTTCACTATTGAGTGCACTACAGATCACTAACCGTTTTCGCTTTATTAGCTGAACGACATATATCTGTATAATCCGGATGATCTGCACTCGTTTTGGTGACCAGTTGTGCGAGATATTTGTCATACTGTGCTATTCGATCCAACTGTAAGGTAGAAAATAATAAGGTTTTAGTCGCAAATTAATTCCGAATTAATTAAATCGAAAATAGAAATAAAATAAATTTAATTCAATTCAATTCACTTTACTTTATATGACTTTTTACGAGTTCTAAAAAGACTTTTAATATAGGATTTCATTCATTATATTTTGAACTTCAACTCTATTTTAGAAAACACTTTGAGTTAATTTAGTAAAAGTAGTTATCATTAGTTTATAGTTAGGGAATAGTTATTAAACGCTCAGTCACATCAATGGCATTATCATCGTTATCGAGCACAAACTTATCGACCAAATACAGTGTTGTGTAGGCTTTGAGTTGAGACACGAAAATAAATAAACGGAAAGAGAAACGAAAAGATGGAAATAATAATAACATTTATCGTTTCGTTAGATAACAGTTGAATAAATAGTGAAATTTTTTTCGTAACCGAATCGCTAATGAATTGCTATTTGGACTTCAATTTTATCAGATTATTATTATTATTATTGACTGAATCGGTCGTCTAATTGAATAAATTGGTTTAGGTTTCGGTTACTTCGGATTCGATCAACAATTTGTTATCAATTATTAATTTACTATTTTTAATGATTTAGTTTAGGTTTTAAGAGTTATGCGATTTTTGACTCCTGAATACCTTCGCTCAGTCTTAATGTACAGTAGTTTCCACTCTATTTCAGTGATAAAGAAAAACAGTATTTATTTATTAATGAATTAATTGATTAATTTTGTTGATAAGCAATGAAAAAGAGATAGAAATGTCTTCTCAATCACGTAAAGCCTTTCCCGAAGGACTCGAGTCTGAGGCAGGGGTTGAGCAATGGGTGGCTGAGCCCAGAACTACCGCCAGAGTCTGGGAATTATCAACAAATTATCTCTGTTTTGCTTTAATTGATCTGACCTTAAATTTAAGATCAATTTGATTGTCGTTTAATGTCCGAGATCTAGGGATCTGACCCAACTTGAGATAACACCCTCGTTGACCCCCGAAAGTTAGCCCTGGGTTATAAACATTGTAACTGTTTTCCGAAGTGAAATCAGAAGCAAAAAACAAAAGTAAAACTCAATTTTTTACTCATTATTTGCTTTAATAACGAATAAAAGTTAATCTAATCTAAATATTTGATCGACTAATGAAAAATTATTAAATTAAATAATTATCTATCGATTTGAATAAATTTAATCTCAGGTCTAAATAAATATATTTTTGCTCTGATGGCAATATTTTTTGCTAACATTGGGATATTTTTTTTGTAAGATAAGTATATTTTGCATCACATAATAAATAGCGTCAATAACTTCAATAACGATGGTCTGATCGATCAAATAAATACATCCGACCTCTAAGTTCAAGAGCTTTTCTAAATTCAAGTAATAGTTTTGATCTTAGAATTCGGGACCTTTTCCTCTGTTTCGTTGACTTTTTCAGTATTAATGGAGAAAAAAACGATAAAATATTGATCGCGTAATTATTTTTGTCTCAATTTTCATCTATTAGTTTCCCACATATCCCGCGCGAGACTTAGACCCGACTCTTAAGTCCTAACTATTTCTGGATTTCATATATCAATCCGAGTCTGAAATAATGATTTCGCAGATCTCTCTCTCTCTCTCTCTCTCTCTCTCTCTCTCTCTCTCTCTCTCTCTCTCTCTCTCCCACTGTAGAACATATGTATTTAAGTGCAAAAACTTTTAAAATATTTCAGAACTGAGCAGAAAAAGGAGATAAACATTAAGAGAAAGAGAAAAAGTATGGAAAGAAAAAGAGGAAACCATTTCGAGGCATATATTCTGAGCAAAAGTTAAATTCCATTCAACACTTGGAGAATAGACTCAAAAGTATTTGTGGCTCAAAGTGAGAGAAAGATTGATTGAAATCATTGCAGAAAACGATTTAATGAAATATTGTAACCATTTATTTGAGCAAAAACCAGATGATTCTCAAACGACAAAAACAGAATTAATTGAATGTTTTAGAAGGAAAATAATCCGTTAATACCGAACTCATTTAGGATTTGTTTGTTGCAAAACGGGGATTCAGATATTATTTTTGCGCTCAACCTCTCAATTAATTTATTGCCGATTATTGTTAACAACATTTGGGACCGAATTGAGTGTCGACTCAATCGACAAAAAACAATATCTATTGTATTGAATTGAGTCTTGTGTTGTGTTTTGATGGTTGGGTCCGGTTCTGGTGTACGGCTAAGCAAACATGGGATGCGGTGCGTGACTGACACGACTCCGGTCTTTCGTTTTGTGTCTTTCTCTCTGTGTCTCTATTTTGTCTTCAGTTTTGTACAGTTCTGTAATTTAGTTTTTGGCACATCGTTTAGTATTCATTCGTTTACTATGTTATGACAGCTCTTTCAATAGAGATGTGCCGTTCAGGCAATGCGGAAGAGTATAAGAGAAGACACGAAAACTGGGAAAACACTATTGAATACTAAATATTCGTTTTGATGTCAATTGTGATGTACTTCTCGTTCGGCTATTCTCGGCATTTAATGGCACAGACTGTGAACGACTGTGTGATGAATGCGGTGCCGATCAATGGTCTGACGTCTGGGCACAAGTGTTTTGGAGTAACTTTGAATTTATGGGACACTCAATGACTTTTAGACCATGTTTTCTAGTGAAAGGATAGGATCCGACTCAGACTTATCCAAAAATACGAGAGAAGTCCCACTTTTTTAAGCTCTGCCCCAAATTATTATTCCCATTGTACCTCATAATCGCATTTCAACTGAGATAGCAATTTGAAGTATACGTGGAGTCAGTGAATGCTATTTATTCCTCACAAAAAATTCAATAATCCTGTAATTCAGAGGACAGACTAAATTATAAACCTCTGGAGAGGATGGTCATCACCAAGGTGGTGGTGGTGGTGGTGATGGGGATCTGATGGTGGTCCAGTGACGCTAAGGACCCATTCCTCCTGAGTTATGGTGCCATTACATTAGAATTGTTTGGCCACGGTTTCACGTTTAACCACTTTTAATTTTTAGGGTTTAACTACGATTAAAATTGAAAATCTAAACCGGATTTAAGATATTTATATATATTTATTCGTCGATTCATTGCTTCAAATCAAGTGAAGTCTCGTTAAATCGGCCAAAGATTGCTCATTAATTCTCGACTCGCGATCCCAACGACCGTAAGAGTCGCCAGAGTTGGTCAGCCCCTGATCGCAGTCATCCCTCCCTTTCCCTCTCCATTTCAAACGTGTATTTTAGTTTCAAATAGACTTTTAGATTATTTCAAAACTGAGCGCAAAATGAGATAAACATAAGAAGAAAGTACTCGAGAAAAATGAAAAACAATTTTTGAGTCTTTTAGAGAAATAAATATTCAAAAAGCGAATCGAAATTCCAGACATTATTCGGGGTTAGAGTTTGAAAAGAATAATAGACTTATCAATGAACAAGATTTTCAATCTCTGACGAGTGACACACAAAAAAGTTAAGGATTTCGTTCAGAAGAGTCTATTATGTCTTTGGATCAGACGAACTAACCCTTGAAAACATTGAGTCTCGAGTTGTGAGCACTTCTCGGGTCTATACTTCTCGAACCTCTATTGTAGGGATATTTTTGTCACGATTCGAATCGAATTCGAGGTAAGACCTAAAAATAACTGGGATTGTGCTTCAAATCCATAAATACACCCCTTGTAGTACACCCGATGTACTTCTCTGGTCATCGACTCCAAGACTTCAAGGATAAAATGTCTTCTTGATCTTCTATCAAAGTTTAGAAGGCAAGGTCGGATGAAAAAGTTTCGATAAGTTGAATAACAATGGAAATTTTCACTGGAACTGCGCGAAAACAATTTTTTCAAAGAGGGAGTTTTCTTAGAAAGTTATATTCGACTCCATTAGTATTCTCGGTTGAAAATGAATTTGAAATTGAGATGATCTCGAATTCTCTAGTTATGGTCAGTTATAAGTGGAAAGTAGGCCAAAGATGAGTGAAGTCAAGTGAAGTCAATAGCCCTGACCGGACCCATCTATTGGTCCCATGTATTGACCCCCTGTGGCCAGAGAACAGTTTTAATTAGGGTATGTAAGGAACAAATTGGAAGCGTTAAAACTGGAGCCCATTAGTAGTGAGAGTCGATTCGTTAAGTTTTCGATAACAAAGCGCTCTCTCCTTAAACAAGAGGTATGTGCGCGAAGAGAGAGAGGCCTCGGGGCCTATGGAGGAGCAGCAGCGGGAGCAGCCATGGATTGTACGGACAGAACAGGGCTTTTGGGCCCAAAAAATATATGCAGACACGAGTTAAAGATAACAACTGCTGTGCTCTCAGAGAAAGCGCTCAAAAAGTATTTTCTCCAATATTTATCAGAGCCTTCCCTACGAGTGCTAACCTGTAATCAGGGATCGGACCGAACGCTCAACCGATAAAAGTCTCGACTTTTAGATAAATTAACTCAAAATGAATTTACGTTCACAATGGGCTAAAATGGCTTCAATGCTAATCCTTTTAATCATAATTAAACGCAATGACTCCGACTTCAACGCAAATGTGTTGGTTTGGAAGTTAAAAGTATAGGGGGTTTTGGACAGAACGCTGTGCCGGTAAGTGTGGGCCGAACGCCAATCAGCCCAACCATCGGTTCGGTCCTTATGTGCCAATAATTGTTTGACTCTCATCTCATATTTAACATTCGATTCGGTAATATATCTCAAATGATTGCAAGGTATCTAAAAAGGTACCCAAAAATTTTAATATAGGGAGTGTCGTATAATTTACCCTTGGATAATGGCAAATGTGGCAAACCTGGGCGAACCCACTTTTGAATCGGAGTACACCGAGTGATCAATGTTTGAGACATTGTTAGTGAAGGTCTTTCTGATTGAGTTTCAATTCAATCATTTTCTAAATTACATTCAATTTGTGTTTTGATTTTATTTCTTTATCGATAATATACGATAATTTGCAAACGAGATAATTCTCCGAATGGGAAATTGTGTCTGACATTTGAGAAAAGCCAAAACTAATCCCATGATTCCTCAGATAAAGAGTAACTCTTCTAAAGTGCATATAAAAATGAAAATACGGGTCTCGAACTGAGGATGATGATAATCTCGGTCATAACTTGGCTCAACCAGTATTAGCACTTTATTTAAATAGAATTTGCAATAATGGGTAACATTGGTAAAGATGGGTAAAGACGATCAAAAGGGGGAAAAAATAAAAGTTAACAGAATTTAAGGCGATTTAAGCTCAAAATATTGCGATAAATTTGATATATTTTTTTGTTTTAAGCCTTTAATTTGTCAGATTTGGAGCCCAGCCCGGGATGGGAAGGGATGGTCCGCCACCTGCTCTATCCCTATATGAGATGATCCAAACTAAAACTGTTGGCTCTCTTCCCTCTATGCCATAACAATCTGGTAATGTTAGGCAATATAAGCACTGATATAATGATTCAATTTTTCTTCATTCAAACAATTTTGTTGTCTCTTTGAAAGAGAAATGATTTTCATTTCTCTAACAAAAGAAGAAAATAATGATTACATACCTCTAAGACTGAGATCTGGTCCTTAAGAGAGTTGTTTATTGAATCCTAAGCCTCTCTGCGGACTCACTCTATATCCAGTTTTTGAGGGAAAACATATTTTTTAAAGTCACTCAACACTGAGCTGAGGGCACAGCACAGGCAGGTCTGGAAGAGCAGAGCCTAATGGCATCGAACACTTACACTGAGAACACTGTTTCACTCGTGAATTGCATTTGCGATCCGATTGGAGTGCGAGCGGAGCACAGACTGAATGCTCAGCACAAGAGAGCACAGAATGAGTGCTCGGAGTGAGAGCTCAAGAAAGGCATCTATCATAAGATGCCTATAGGCTCGAGAGAGACAGAGAGAGACTCAAAACCTGTTCTTATATTGAGTTAGAGTTGGATTAGAGTGTATGCCAGGGGACGGATGCCAGGGGGTGGGTGTCAGCACAGATTCGATGCCATTCTCCCGGTAAAAGTGTCACTGAAAACCTTCCGCAAACTTCTAGATTGCAATTAAGTTACTTTTATCTACCTCATTGTGACTTTCCTTTTAAAACATGACCTGGTTGAGCCTCTAGCAAGTCAAACCAATTCACCCCTTGTGGTCGTCTATGCCCTCACCCCCTGTGCACTCAGGGCTCACATCTCTGCTCAATTTGATCGACCCCTTGGTCGGCATTTGCATGAAATGCTCGTAAGCGCTCAGTTCTTGTCCGGACTGTGTTTCTGATGTTTCTCTGCCTCGCAATCGACACAATACTCAACCCCTAAGACCAGACCAACCGATGCGGTCTCTGATTGAGTCTCAACTGTATATCCGAAACAATAATCAATTTATGTTCTGATTGTTTGACACGAAAACAGATGAAAATGAAATTGTATTCCATTTTCTCAGTTAATCGATAAATGAGTCGATATTTTGGTTTCGGAACGCTTTTGGTTATTGAGAAACAGATATTTAGTTATATATATGTATTCAAACATTTCTTTTGTCCCACTTTTCTTCCAATGAATGAAAAACTAGTAATAAATGTGAAAACAGTTTCTCCCGAGAAATGATTGTTCGCTTCAAACTAGTGTTGCCAACTCAAAATTCAGAAAACCTGGACAATGGCTGAAAAGCATCTTGAAAAACCTGGACAAACCTGGACAGATTTATTTTCAGTGTTAATTTTCATTAAATTTTTTCA
>JAQGAJ010000688.1:0-13236 GCA_034689365.1 Liebstadia similis
GAAAACATCATTTATTATATTATATTAAGTTATTATTAATATTATTATTAATTATTTTATTATTATTATTATTGATTATGTGCTCTCTTTGTTGAATCTTATTTTTATTAATAAATTACTGAAAATAAATAATTGTTTTTTCGAATCTCGAAATTCGATTTCAAAATAGTCTCAAATTATCCGTCGATTAACGTCTGTAAAGGTTTTGTATTTCAGGTTTTTTTTTAATTGAAACTCTATTTACGATAGATTTTGAAAAAATTCCATTCATTTTAAAAACAAAATTGATATTAAAATCAAAAGTTTGAACGAATTGTTAATGAATTCTAATATAAGTTGAATATAAGTTGAATTGGAAAGTCTTTATAAAGGGTAAAAAGTTTATAAACATGTATAATCAAGAAAATGATATAAAGTTCATACATTTGGCAAACCAAATGAACTTGTTAATAAAATCTGGTAAAGTGTCAATCGTTTTCATTGAATCGAATAAACTTGATTATACATGTTTAGAAACTTTGATTGACAGCCTTGCGATTCTTTTATTATTCAATCTTCAAGAATTAAGGTATATTATATCGGTAGGCAATTTTAAATGAGTTCATCTTGCATAATTCTCTATAAAGAATCCAACCATGTCAAAATTAACTTGATTTTCGAAGCCCTTTATAAATCATTTCCCATTGAGTTTGATATGAATTGAGATATCTCTGAATTCTTGTAGAGAAAGGAATAAATTGGATAAAATCTTGATATTCTTCCGAGTCATCAATTTCAGTGACAATTGTTCAAAACATTTCATTAAGATTTAGGTCATTCTTATGTCAATTAATTTTTGTTGAATTAAATTAAGATTTAATATCGATTTGAAAATCAGTGAATCAACTGAACAAAGATTTCTTTCGGCATTTCCTATAAGACTATCGCAAAAATCGATAAACTTTTGCTAAAATTTTGATTCCTTTTCAACAAAAGTGTATATTCGGGTCAAAAGTGGAGAATCGATTCGACCCTCAATTGAAACCGATTTGTCCTCATTTGACGAACCATTTATAGACAATAACTTTCTCTATCAGAACAACCGAACAGAAAAGTGTTTAATCAAACAATTGATGCCTCGCTTTCATCATATCTTGAACATCGGACCATTCAATAAATACAAGAATGACAAAGTGTATAATCTATAGTTGATTTGGACAAAAGTTCGAGGAAAATATCGAAAACTTATTTAACTTTGAAATAAGTTTTGCCTCAACTGTGAGGGGTATATAATATCAGAGCCCGGACAACAACTTTGTTCAATCAAGTTTAGTCTCATTCAGAGCTCGTTTAAGTGTATGAGTGGTGAAAACCAGTAAATTCTTGTCCGGAAAGACCTGTGAAAGGGATCGGGGGATGGGATCGAGGGATGGGATGGTTTGGCCGGCGATGGCAGTCGTCTCGAGTGAGGTCTGGATTTGTGCGCAAACGCGGACTCAATGTTCGCAGCATTGAGTGAATGAGTGATTCATTTGTTTCACACATTTGTTGAGACATTGAGTTCAGACTCGCATTCATTCAATTAGTATTTGACCGCAAATATGCCGACCGCTAACAAAGACAACAAATCGGCCGAAAAGACATCGGCCCAAGAGGTTCACGAACCACAAAAGCTGGTCCAGAATCTGGTCGATAAGAAGATCCGTAATCTCGAGAAGAGAAAGGTATGACTCGTTTGCCATCGCTTCCAAACTCAACGCCATTTCAGACACTTATGGCTCGTCTTAACTGATCTCCATTTGCATAGTCTTAGAGTCAAAACTCATTAACCATTTGTTGATTCAATTGTTTTGTTGACAATTGACTAAACTATCGATTGCTTTGACTTTTTGTCAAATTAATGGTTAAAAAGTGATATAAAAATGTCTTTTCATTCAAATGCGTACAAAAGGCGTGTCTTTGGAGACAAAAGTTTCGCTCTTTTGAGTCAATTGTTTGATTGAATCTTAGATCAGTTGTCGAGCAAAGAGTCGGTAAATGGATTGCAAATGAGTTATTTGAGTGTCTTTGAGTTAGTTCTTTGTCTTAAACGCATTCTTCGATTGCATTTCAGAGCCGTCTCAATGAACTGCAACAGTTGGCGGCGAAGGGACAGGTATTAGACCCGGAACAGGAAAAGGCGATCAAGAAGTTGGATCAGGTGGTGGAGATGATTGACCTCATGAAGGATCTCAACAAATCTATTGCCGAAGTCCTCACAGAGGTATTACTGCAATGGGTTTGCACTCAAAACACCCACTCTTTAGGAGCGCTTTGTCTTCCATTCAATGGTGACCTTATTCTAACCCATTTTGTCATTTCTTAGAATACAAAACAACAGAAGAAACAGCTGAAGAAAGATATGTTAGAGAAACAGATCGAAAGACAACAGCAAGAGATCGAGCGGTTGAAGACTATCATCAGGTTTCAGGACATCCTCGGGAGGTTCGAAACCAATGTCAGACAGGACTTTACCAATGGAACCAATGGAGCGATCGTTAGTTTTTCATTGATTTTCATGTAAACACGTTTTAATGTATTTTTGATCAGAAACTAAGCGAAGACCAATTGAAAAATCTCGACACACTCTATGTGATGACCAGTGAAGTGTCCGCAGACAAGATCGATACCACCGCCGAGAAGTTGATCGCTTTGGCCGACGGCAAGTCCCGGGAAGCCTTCCCTGGAGTGACGTTTCACCAGCTGAAGGAACTGATGACCAGTATTGTCGATACCAACTATTTCGTAAGCGAAAAGACCACTGCAATCATCACCTCTGCCCCGACCGATACCACTAAGACCTCGACCATAAAACCTGAAGAACAGACCAAAAGTTTTCCGAAAGATAATAATACACAAAATGGGACAAAAGTATTGTTTTAAAAGTCTGTTTGAATTGTTTTAATACTAACATTACTTTCATTACTTAAGACCACTTCTGTGTCCAATCAATTCCATTCAGTCCAAAACGATTTCTCCAATTTGAATATCCAAAACCAATTCGCTTCGGGAATCAGTTTCATGACCGGTAATTCGTTAGATAAAGACCCGGCGGTAGTTGCGGTGGCGTCAGTGGCCAATAGTTTCCCGCCTCACGTGAACTCATACCAGAATTATGGCGAGTCTTTTATCCCGAACTCTCATCCGGAAGCGAATACCGCCTCAATGAAGACCACTTATGACAACACGACTAACATTTCAACGATTCCGACCCAAACCTTCACTAACCAACAGTTCGCGGCTCTGATTCCAAGCAATACTGGGTTTGCAGTTCCCGTCACTTTAGCCACCGTTCCCCTCACAGGACTCGTGACACCCGATCTGACCGGACAGGTGGCAACACCTGAACAGCTAATGGCAACTCAGGCCTACGGTAATCACCAAAACTATATGAACGCCAACGAAAAGCATAGTTCAACCAATACTAGTCACGAGAGACCCAACACTTTCAATGAGAACGATAATCGAAATCGCGGACAACGAAACCGAATGGACGGCAAAAAGAATGTAAACGGAATCGGAAATCGTCCGCGAAATCCAAACAAAGGTTTGATTTTTAGTTATTTTTAATTAACGACTAATGAATCGGTTCTTTAGGTCAAAGTTACGGTCAAAACCAAATGTTCAACAACTATAGCAAATACGATAACCAAACGAATGGTTCGAATTTCAATAACAATACCTTCACTGGAGATAAATCTAACTTCAGAGGCAATCGCGGCGGCGGTCAATCCCAGAACCAACGCCCGCCCCGACCCCGACAGACAGACGGCACTGACAGACCCCGAACCGACCGAAACAATCAGAACTTCAATAACTTCGGTGCGACGGCCGCTAAATAGCGGACAGTCTTCAACACTCACCACAAATGTCTCAAACAAAGCGGCGGTAAAACTAAAATCTTCATTAAAAATAAAAATTTTTAGATTAACGACCGGTAAAGCGATTGATTGAAAGAAATGATAATTTGCCTAAACTTTAAAAATTCTAATTTATTATTGAATTCTTTGTAAAAATCGAAAACATGTGTATAGTTATGACAAACGAAACCATTTATTAATGAATTCCTTTTTAGAGCTTTCCTTAAGCTTTAGTGTAAAGACTGTTATTTCGGAAATCGATTTTCATCTAACGATTCATTTTTCAATCCATTTCTTATACGACTTTTCTTTATATATTTCTCACTCTTTCCAAATCCTAGACTTTAAACAAATTTAACTAAAAATTGATATAATTTTAATTGTAATGAAGAATAAACTAAAATCGGGCGCAAAGTATATGAAACTTAAGTTCAACTCTTTTGAGTGCCTCTCAAACGGCCAATCATTTTGTGCCTCATTTTCAGCAATGTTTCAAATCTTTGTTTCAGTCGATTATTAATTATTTTCTAAATTTTAATTTAAACGTCTGTTTTGTCTGCTTTACCGGCAATTTATGTCAAATAAATTAATTTTCATTAATTTATCAAAACTTTTATTTCGATATCGAAACCAAAACACAAAACGAACGACACTTTTGTCGTAATTTGTGGTCAAAAGTGTTTCCAAAGCATTGGTTTGTTTACAAAATTGAGTGATTCCTCCGATTCAGTGATGTCTTCGCTGTGATGTCTGTTCGTGACATTAGATCAGAATCTTTAGCCGAAAAACGCCGACAATTGGCAGAAAATCCGTGTTTTGATGAACACAAGAAGTCTTTGAAGTGCATTGAAATCAATTCTAACGATTCGGACAAATGTTTTCGTGAATTTGAAAATTTCAAAATTTGTAAAACCTTTTGGTATGAAATCCAAAAGTTCCGCAAATCTAATGGCATTCACCCAACACTTCCCGAACCCGAAGACCGACAACACATCAAACAGTCTTATTTGAAAACTGGAAGTCTTAAACCGATTTTTGAAGAAATGAAAAGTCAAAACAATTTGTGAATAGTTTTTGTGATCGAAAGTGTTTTTTGTTTTAATAAACTTCGACCGAAATGTCGACCAATTTGTCGAAAATCTTCATCCGAAAGGTGTCGACAGTCAGTCCTCTGACTTCGGGTTTCAATCGTTTGAGTCCAATGATTAAATCGTTTCCACGATTTTTCGATCGAAAGACTGGTCTTTTCGGTAATCAACTTCTGTCAGACCCGAACGGCTTTTATGTCTTTCGGCAAAACGCTATCATAGAGTCGGACCGACTCGTCAAAGAAGCGCTTAATCCTAAGAGAAATAGAAAAATGGTTGAGATCTTCGACCAATTGTCCAATTGTTTGTGTAAAGTCGCTGATTTGGCTGAGTTTGTCCGCGTCGGTCATCCCAATCAACAGTTCGCACATTCGGCAGAAGAGGCCTCGATTGCCATCAGTGCCGAAGTCGAGAGACTTAACACTAATAAACAATTATATGACGCGCTCTCAGATGTGGCCAAAAACGGAGATCAGTTACCGACGGACGCGATCGATGACTACGTAATGAAAATGTTTTTGTTTGACTTCGAACAGAGCGGTATTCACTTGGATGACGACAACCGAAGACTTGTCGTTCAACTCAATGAACATATACTACACGTCGGCTCTTACTTCTTGAACAGTACATCTCAACCCCGAACTGTTCCAAAGTCTAAACTTCCCGAAGAAGTTCGCAATTGTTTTAACTCTGACGGCGACAACATTGTCATCACTGGTCTGTACAACGATTCGGACAATGAGTTGGTCAGAGAAGCCGCGTATCGGATATTCCTTTATCCGGACGAACATCAGGAAAGGCTTTTGCGGGAACTTCTTATGTCTCGACTAAAATTAGCCAAAACTTGTGGTTTCGAGTCATACGCCAAGAGAGCCATCAAAGGAAGTATTGCGAACTATCCCGAAACTGTTTGGCAATTAATCGATTCGATAACCGAAAGATTGCGTCCGATCGCTGAACAAGACTTCGAATCGATGCTCAAAATGAAGACTTCGAGCAATAGGTTCGCCAAAAGCATTAAGTTATGGGACGTTCCCTTCTTTACCAATCTTTACAAACAAATGAAGTTTAGTCATGACATTAGTCTCTGTTCTCCGTATTTCTCTTTGGGTTCAGTTATGGACGGACTCAACACTATATTCGGCTCTATTTTCGGTGTAAAACTCGAAATATGTGACCAAATAGTGGGTGAGGTCTGGCATCAGGACGTCATTAAACTGTCTGTCATTGAGTCGAAGACAAACACACTATTAGGACATATATTCTGTGATTTCTTTGACCGACAGACGAAACCCCAACACGACTGTCACTTCACTATTCAGGGCGGATGTCATCTCTCAGACGGTTCCTATCAGTTGCCGATTGTCGTCCTTTCCCTTAGTCTTCCAAATCCAACCCAAATCTCTCCGTCACTCTTAAGTCCTCATATGGTGGACAATCTGTTCCACGAGATGGGACACGCGATGCACTCAATGCTCGCGCGAACGCCTTACCAACACATAACTGGGACGCGATGTTCGACCGATTTGGCAGAAGTGCCGTCCATTTTGATGGAGTTCTTTGCCTCAGATAAGAGAGTTGTCAAGACTTTTGCCCGACATTACCAGACGGGAGAACCCATTCCCGAACACTTACTCGACATTTGGCTCAATTCGAAGCGAGTGTTTATGGCCTCCGATCTACAGTCGCAGGTCTTCTACTCGGCATTAGATCAGACTTATCATAGCTCTGATCCTTTGGGAGGAATGCAAAACACGGGCGAAGTGTTGGCACAGATTCAGAGCCATTACTATAGTCTTCCCGCTGTGGCCAACACTGCGTGGCAGTTAAGGTTCGGTCATTTAGTCGGTTACGGATCGAAATATTACTCGTATTTGATCTCTAAATCTGTTGCCGCGAGTATTTGGAACAAACTGTTCGAAAGCGATCCGTTTTCGACGACCGCCGGCCAGACGTATGTCCAACAAGTCCTCAGACACGGCGGCGGAAAACCGCCCAAAGATATCGTCGAAAGTGTTTTAGACCACGAAATCAACGCTAAAAACCTTTCGGAGTCTCTGATCGATAGTGTTTTGGAATCTTATGAAAGGATTAAACGTTTGAATATTTAGTTTAAATTTAAAATAAAATCGATTTTTCTGTAGATTTCGTCGAATTATAAATAAATTGAAATTCAATTAAAACTTATTCTTAGAGTTCAGTCATTCAATCGTTGGTTAAGTTTTTGTTGTTTTTATTCGTTTACCAAATATTTTAAATACATTTAAATTATTTACAAACTATTGGTTTGAATAAAATGTATTCAAAATTTGATTAAAAATTGTTTTTAAAAGCATTGAGTATTCGGTTTCGTTTGGTCGGAGTGTCGGCCGAACGGGCGGTCAGACCATCGGTCAGACCATCGATCGGCTCCACTCAGTTGAAGGGGTCGGCCGTCACTCACTCTGACTATGACTTTCGACTCTCGGCTTATCTTTAAATGCATTTATAATTTATATACAAATAAAACATTTAATTAAAAAATCTCTTAAAAAGAATTCAAAACAAAAGACTATTACAGAAGAGACGGACCGACAGTCGCGACCGAAACCCTTGAGTTGAGTCTCAAGTCTTGTAATCAAAGTCCGAATCAATTGTTTCGAAGCACCGAATCGTTAAATCGATTGAAATCAAAATTTTAGTTAAGAATAAATGTTTAGAATTCATGCGAAGACTCGAAGAATGGATTAAAATCTAAGTTAAGATTCGAATCGAAAATATATGTCGAAAATGAAACTTTGAATTAACGGATAGTTTGTCCGAAGTATTTGTTATTTGAAGAGTTGTGCGACAAATGACATGACATTACATGCATTGACATAAGACTGGTTCGGCTCTCAGAACAACCCCTTCTTCTTCTTCTCTTTGCTCTTTCCGTCTAATTGTAATCTAAAACAAACAATCATTTTGTGAGCCATTGATCGGAAATGGTTTAGAAAAATGAAATGAGTTTTCGTTAAATTTTGATTATTATTCAGAGCTTTAGTTGCGATTAGTATTAGATATTCGGCACATATTAACAAAAAATAGATAATTATTTAAAAATATGTTCAAAATATAAAAACAATAAAATGATAAATATTTGAAGCATTGGATGACATTTGACTACATTTGGCGACAAGTCTTGGCATTTGACTGAGTCTTATGTTTTGACTTCAGTTTGTGGTCAGTCTTGCCATTCGTGCCAACCGTGTGGTCGACCTTCAGATCAACCGAATTCCAGTTCACACTAATTGTTATCAATAAATAATAATTAAATAAATAAAAATCAAGACTTAAAGGAAGACAAAAGACAAAAGTCATGCAAATCTCAAATCTCATGAGTTTTTCTTCCATTTTCCTAAAAACGAGTTTTTGCCAAATATTTTCGACTGACGATGACTTGAGAATAGAGTGGTCTCAGACGGCGCGGGAGTCAGAGAAGGCCTAAAAGCATGCAATAAATGAAAATCAAATCTTAACCCAATTAACAAAACTGAGAACTGAAGTGAAAAAGCGTCCGATATTTACCGCATTCTCCGCATTAGTATTATAAATGACATGCAATGAAAAGACGTTTATCACAGACTTGAATCAAATGAACACTTTTGCGGACTATCGATATCGCTGTGGTTTGAAAGCAGATAAGAGTTAAGCGTTAGTTCACTACAAACTAGACTTTGTTTTCGGTAAATCGATATATTATGGCATCGATTGACCGAAACAAACATCGCATCTAAAGCCGAATACCTTAACCAAACCAAAGCCAAACCTATGTCTAAAAGGAAGAGATATGTGACTCACTCTCGCATATTGTTGTCTAATGTATTCATTCGTCGCATTTCTTCCATGTCTTTAGAGATGAGCTCAAAGGCCGCCAACTCTTTCTCGAAGGCCTGTCGGCGATCCTCCAACTCTTGTCTCTGTTGTTCCAACTTTTTAATCATTTCGTCGTTACGTCGCGTCAGCTGTTGTTTGGATTAAGGCATTCGTTATTTTTGAAGTCATTCAAAGAAATTATATTTAAAACATTAAATTGTTTTTAATTGAGTTTAAAGTCTAAATCAATCATTTGAAGTATCAATCATTTGCTTACGTCTGCCTCCGATTCCTTCAGTTTATTGACCTTCTCGTTAACCTTCATGTCGAAGACCTGTTCCATCTCTGCTTCCATTTTCTTCATCTTAGTTTCGTGTTCTTTCTTTTCCTCTTCCATTTGTGCCAAAGGATTCCTATAATTGAAATCATGATAATTAACATTTCGATAATCACTCAAATAGTAAGGGATGTGTGAAAAGGACTTAAGTGAGACATCCTTTCCCTGTTTTTATATCTACCTCAATGGTCAACAAGAAAGACAATATTGAGCAACGGTTAGTTCAAAAACAGGCCTCTGAAGGGAACGATTATTTGAGCTCTGATTAAAAAAAATGAGCGATTTTTGAAGAAAAAAATCTAAATATATTCAAAGCTTTTGATCTGATTTGAAGTGATTCTACTCGTGAGGACAATCTTCATCATCAACATTGAGGACAATCTCACAAATATATCTAACATTTCCACTAAATTAGACTCAAACCCAAACTATTACTTACCAGAACACCATCTGAGAGGTGTTCTTCGGTATCCTTTGACAGCAACTGACAGATTAAGGAAGTGATAAATGAGTGATAAAATAATTTGATTGGAAAAATAAATTCCGGGAAATCATGTAATCATGCGATTAATTAAGGATAAAATGTTTCAGTGGTTCAGAACGAAAGACAAGACAAACAATAAGTAATGAATGACTTAATAACTCACTTATTGATGTCTTTGATCGTCCTTTTGTTTTCGGGTCCAATTTCGGTCATTTTACGACATCGGAAGTTCTCGTAGTGGACATTGTTAGTGGTGTCCAACAGATCCAACATATAGGTCCGGATCAACAGATTTCTTAGCGCAACGAAGTCGCAGTGATCCATATTCTCGACTGGGATCAGACAAATCATGATCGGATGTTTGAATCACAGCAACACTTACTTTCGACACAACCCCACGGGTACTTTCGGCCCCGTTTCCGCTCTCCGGCCGATTCGATCACATAATTACTGCCGACCACTGCGAACGGAATCCGACTCTTCAGCTGTTTCTGTGCCTTTCCCTCTTCTTCGTCTTCGCAGTCCGGAAACTCATAGATTTTTATCTTGTTTTGTGTCAATTCATTCATTATCTAAATTATTATTCAAACATTCAGTCATCGAATTTCAATCGTTTAAATAAAACCTACGTTTTTCTTGAATTGAAGACATTCTTCTGGCGTTAATGTGTCGGCCTTTGCGATGACGGGGATTATATTGACCTTATCGTGCAATTTAGACATGAACTCGATGTCAATAGGTTTGAGCGAATGACCAGAAGGATAGATGAAGTAAAGACAGCAATGGACGCGATTGTCCTGAATGTGCGTCCGATGAACTCGAGTTTCGGAATTCAGATATTCTTCGAAACGACTTTCGATATAATTAGTGATGGGTTGCCAACAATTCGAGTTATCGACAGCGCATCCAAAGCCAGGCGTATCGACAATAGTCAGGTGAAGATTCACTGTCTTCTCCTTCAGTAATACTTTTGTCGTTTCGACTTCTACTGTCTTTGTGGCCCGTTTTGAAGGACCCGGATATTCATCGGAGTAGATGTCAGTCAAGAACATCGAGTTAACTAAAGTCGATTTGCCGAGACCTGACTCACCTACGGATCGACAGATTTGAAAGTTTTTAATGTATTCGAATGGGATTACATACCGACGACCATTAGTGTGAACTCAAAGCCCTTTTTAACAGTTTTCCGTTGTATTTGATTCGGTAAATCAGAAAACCCGACGAAGATATCCGAGTCTTTAGTCAGAGTCGGTTTGTTTTCGTCTCCTCTCACAGAACGAGTCATGTTTTCAATACGATCTCGAGTTATATAACTTTCTTTCGGAGTCGGACTCGAACTGAGTGTTGTGTTGGGAGGCGTTGAGCCGTTCTCTCGGAAGAAAAGATCACGTTTTTGGTTGAGCTGAGGGTTGAATGAAATCAATTTGAATTAGTATTAAGTGACAAATTGTTTGAACAAACGATTGGAATTCAATCGCGTATTGAAAAGAAAGTGAAAAACATTGAAAACGAGTCGAAAAGCGAATCTAAGATTTCATTGAGAGATAAGTCGATTAAACATTACTTTCTATAATGTGGGCAATGATTGAAAGCGAAGGAAAGTTTACTTTAAATTCAAAGCATTAATAGTTTGTAAGAATCGAAACCAAATGAATCACACCCTCAGTGACAACACCTGACCATCGAATATATCACAAATACTCAAAACTATAAATCGCAATGAATTAAACGAATGGCGCAAAAGTGAACTAAAGATAAGTTTGGAATTTAATCAAAAATATGTCCAAATTATGTCAAACCATTGCGAGGACGGCCTCAGCTGTAAATCTTTCATTTCTGAAGTCAAGCCATACTCACAGATAAGTTTTCATTTCGAGGATCAGGTGAAGAGATCTGCGGCTCATAAATCTTTTGCCTTTGAGCTAAACGCTCGACCCCTGCGAACCGATAACCCGATCCGCCATAAGTAGGTGTCGTAGGAGTTCGGGCGGCGCCCGAAAGAGGAGTAGTCGGGAATGGGGTCGGAGTAGGGGTCGGAATCGGTGAAAGGTCGCGCAAGAATTGCTCCTTCAATGCCGAAGACGTGGGAGTATTAGTTGGAGAAGAAAGTGGTAAACCTATGGAAATGGTTTCGTTGACATAAGACACCGGAGGTATCGAATAAGATGACTGCGGGTATGTCTCTCTGGCCGGAGTGTGACTCCGAGACCCGACGTGTTCCCAACCGGCGACCAATGTCTGAAACACTCCCAGATCTTTGGGCACATTCCTCACTGTCTTAGTATTGCTTTGCATTTCAAAAGATTAAGTAATTCTTGTATAGAATTCTGGTATTTGTCGAACAGATCTCCAGATTTTGTTACGAATTAAGCGAAAACTTTGGCAAAACATGGACTCATAAATAGAAACATTTGAAGACTAATCAGTCAGTGATAGCGAGTATTAGTCAGTGATATGTCTATCCCTTCAGACATTGACATAAGATTTGACTCAAAACGAGAACTTTAACGCAAAAACAGATGTTCTCTCAAGAAAAGAGTCGGAAAGTTGTGCGGAATATGAGGGACAGACTCGAAGTGAGGATTCAATCGAAGCTATCGTTCAGTAAGTGAAGCATAACTCGAGTGAAAGAGACGTTAGTTCTAACGGTTAGACAATAAACACGACAGTATTAGACGTCCAATCAATGCTATTTTGCATACATTATGTGTCGCACAGCATATGCCGAGCGATAACTTATGGATTGCACTACCGATCGGCTAATGAAACATAACTTTGAATCCAATTCGATTAGAACCTCAACGATTCACGACATCGATAGTCTTCGGATTATGAGACAGAACTCAGAGTTACCATCACTCGAGATGACTAAACTTAGTTATGTCAGAGAAGATAACATTTGGCATATGTTTGTTCCGAACAAACAAACAATTTATCACAACTTTCTAGCTTTAATAGGACATCAACAAAGTTATCAGGGCTTTAATGTCGGTAATGGCGGTGTTGTTCAAAATCAATTGATAGACATTCGTTAATTGTGATAACATTAATATTAAACCAGTGCCTCAAAAATAATATGCATCTTGGTTGTATTAGTTAGATAAAGTTAGTTGCTTGTATTTGTGTCTTGATTATGGATCGACAGTCAATTCTTGTTCAAAGATAAAAATACAAGGACTTTGTGCGAACCCATAGTCTATGTAAACAATTGTTATAATTGTAAGTAAAGCCGAGCGGAAACAAGAATTGACAGATGAATGTTGTGATTGAATCAATTACACAATAGCGGGATATATGTCGAGCATTAGAGCCATCGATACAGTTATAGCGGATTTGATGCCAGCCTTGAAAAAGTTTTATTAATCGCTTTGAGAGTATTATTGAAACGAAAAACATTTAAGAAATACTTTTCGTTTGAATCATAGCTTTAAATAATCTGTTGTTTTACGAAAACAAATCCATTAAAAACGGAAATCGTTATAAAAATTTGATGAAACGGGAAATCCATGTAATGGAAGACAATGTAAATGATTAGGCATTACATGACTTCGAGAAAGCAATTATCGATCGGTTATCTGAAAGACATTAACCATATCTATGATATGATATCGT
>JAQGAJ010000689.1:0-13230 GCA_034689365.1 Liebstadia similis
TCAACAATTGTTTAGTTATATTATTCCTAATTTTGTTCAATTATCATTTATTCTGAATGAGTACTCAATAAATAATCGAAAAAAGACCTAATATTGTAGTGAAATTCATTAAATTGTGTGTGAGTGCCTTCGGGGTGCTGTGGACGTCGGGCCGGCTGTGAATTGGCATTGGTTCAGCCGTAAAGACGAATATCTGACGAATATTGGGCGAAATTCTGGCAAAAGTGGTTCAAAAGCTAAGTTAATTATAAATGCTATAATTCTTGCGATTCTTTGCCAGAAAACTCAATTAAAATAGCTCTCATAAGTATTCATAGCTTAAGTTCAGGACGTTGCAGTGTTTAAGGAATTTTGGCATAAAATTCCTTGAACATTTTGGCTAAAAGTAGCCAAAGCTTAGTTAGGATTCAGTTGTTAGTCAGTCAAAGTTAAATGGAATTTGAATCAAAAGTTTACTTAAATCTTAGTTAAATCTGAGTGAAAGTTGAATGAAATTTGACTTAAATTTGAATGAAAAATTGGCTTAAATTTGAATGAAAACTAAATGGGATTTTAATGAGATTTGAGTCAAATCTGAATGAAATTTGAATGAAAATTCAATGAAAGCGAAGGCAAGCATTGGCTAAAACTCGCAGCCATTCGAGCGCTCTCTCCTTTCTCTGGGAGTTTCCTTTCTATAGATTATATCCAGAATAGTGGGTATACTCTACATATGGTGGAGGCCCTTGGGCAATAGTATAATAACTTCGATTCTCACCTAATATTCAATCAAATGCTTGTCTGTTTCTTCCTTTTGTTTTTCTGTGTTCTAATGGTGGCCCTATATGCACTAGTTGAGTATCTACACTATGAGCGACCCACTGTTCAAACCGAAATTGAAGATCTTTAGAGAAATCGAGAAATTAGTTCCAATTCGTATTCAAAATCTCACGCTAACACTTATTCCGTCTGAAGAAAATCCAGAACAGACTGTCCTTAATTTGGAATACGAGATTGTCTTTGAATTCTTTGTAATGTTTATTTTGGAAATCTAAGCCTGAAATAATATTTCCACAGGGATTAAGAGAAAGCTAATAAATCTGTTTTGAGACAATTATTTTAATGGTTTTCGAAAGTAATTTAGCTCTTTATTGCTTTTTTCTCACCATATTCCTCCTCATTTCGTGCATAATATTCTTTAGTCTTATTTGGAGACTTTTTATTACTTCTTTTATTGCTATTTTTGGGGAATTCAGAGCAATTCTAACTCCTATCCACAACTATAACTAATGCCTCGTGGAAGGCCGCGCACTGTAAATATTAATCTAAGCTCTGAAGAGCCCACTCAAGAAGTGGTCATTCAAACTGAAATGGATAACGCAAATGAGCCCATAAATCTGTTCGATAATGTGTTAGGCTTAGATGGGAACGATATTCCCCTCACACCTAATCCAAGCCCATTAAAAATGCCAAGTCCAAACCAAAGCGGCACTACTCCAGATGTGAAGCCTAAACCCGAAGTGAAGTCAATTATTACTGTTGGTTCAGTTAATCCCAGAAATTATGATGGGAAAGACGATATAGAGGATTGGATATCGCATTTCATCTATATATCCAATTGCAATAACTGGGACCCTAATCTGCAGCGAATGAGACTCCCAGTTCACCTACGAGGCGTTGCCGAACTTTGGTATACAGAGTTCTCAAAGAATTATGTGGATGCACATGGCTCAATGTCTGGAGTCACAATTGATGAGATATTTGATGGACTAAGAGAGGCTTTTCGTCCGAAAAACTATCAAACCATAAACCAGACATCACTGATCTGTAGAACTCAGGGATTAAGTGAGTCCGTCGCAGACTACTACTATGACATAATGAGACTGTGTAATAAAATGAACAGACAGATGAGTGAAGGGGAAAAGCTAACACATGTCATGAGAGGGCTTAAGTCAGGAATGCTTGAAAAGGTTTTGGTTTTAGAACCGAAAACTTGTCTGGACTTATTGGGAAAGTTGAGGTCAATCGAAGAGGCCGAAATGATGTCATCTCAAAGACCAGGCTATAATATGCTGTTAGTTAATGGACAGATAGCAAATTCGGGACCAAATGTCCCACTTCAGCCGAAAATCTGTTCCAATTCAACAGAATTACCAAACGAAAACTTTGACAGATTATGTCAGATGTTTGAGAAAGTAATGCAAATGAATGCAGGCCTACAGCAGCAAAACCAAAACTTTGGGAATAATCAAAACTATCCCAACTATCGGAATTATCCGAATTATCAGAACAATCAAAACAATCAAAGCGCAAATAGGCGAACAGTTGATGGCCGAGCCATTTGTAACTTCTGTAACAAACCTGGCCATGTCTATCGAAATTGTTGGCACAGAATAAACGAAAATGCCAACGTTCAAGCTCGACCTATTCCTGTAATGCCCGCCGTAGCTGCTCCGGCACCACAACCTGCACTTGAAGCGCCTCAACAAGCTTTAAACCCATAGAGGCGGCGGAAACTTATGAGTCCGTCGCCGACAGTAATCTTTATTTCCTAACTCTAAATTCTAATATGCTTTCGCTAAATTGTACTGTAAATAATTTCCCGATCACGTCGTTAGTCGACACTGGTAGTTCTTTATCTTTATTACACAAACGCTTCATTTATCTAATTCCCGAATTAAATGTAAATAAATGTTCGCATCCCATTCTCAAATTGGCAAATGGAAGTGCCATGATCCCCTATGGAAGGTCTAATTTGACAATAGAATACGAAAACAATAAGTATTTAATCGAAATGTACATATATGATAATATTCCTTTCGATTCTTTACTCGGTCTTGACTTCTTATTAATTTCAAAAATGAAAATAGATTTTGGTGAAATTTCAGGAAAAGATCGTAATCTTTTCAATGAATTACCATTCTTTGCTCACCAATATCAACACAAACCCAAAACAACAAAAGAAAAAATTATAATTTCAAAAGATACACTAATACCAAAAAGATCAGGGTTAATTGTTGAAGTTAAGATCGAATTTAACGGAAGCAAAGACATAATGTTTGAACCAAATGAAGAATTTCTCAATAAAAAGAATCTTTTTGCTTTCGAAGGAATTGTTTCTGTAAATAAAACTTGTGCATGCTATATTATTTTCAATACGAATGTGTATGATATAGTTTTAAGAAAGAACACATGTGTTGGTTACAGTACTGATGTAGACATTACAAACATTGTAACATTTGAACAAGCTAAAGAACATCAATATAATTTTAATCTAAACATTGAATCAAAATCTGAATCAAATTTGAATGAGAATTGGTCCAAAATTAATTCAAATTTGAATGAAAATTCAATGAAAACTGAGTCAAATTTGAATGAAATTTCATTGAAAACTGGACCAAATTTGAATGAAATAACACCTGAGTTTGAACAAAATTCGAATGTGAAAAACTACACGGACAACATATCATATAAGTATATGAACCAACACATGAATAAGTCTGAAGGAATAGCTCATAATTTTGACAAGGTAGAAGGGACAATTGAATACAATGTGTCTGAATACCTTACTAAGGCACAGAGTTTGAGTATAAACCAGTTATTAGCCAATTATAGGGATATTTTCGCAACCTGTGCTAAGGAACTCACTAGAACACATTTAACAAAACACCAAATAATTACAACTACTGATGAACCAGTGTGTCGAGGTCCCTATAGAGCCTCTAAGGCAGAACAGGAAGCTATAGATGAACAAGTTGAAGAAATGCTAGAAGCCGGTATTATAAGGGAATCTCGTTCACCTTATGCTTCACCTGTGGTGATGGTTGCCAAACCAAACGGCAGGTGGCGCTTCTGCATCGACTACCGCGGCTTGAACCTAGTGTCCGTCCGCGATCCTTATCCATTACCGCTTATTCAAGACTTGATGTCATCTTTCAATGGCTCAGAATACTTTAGTACGATTGATATCGCCAGTGCATATTGGCAAATCCCTTTAACTGAAGATTCAATTCCGAAAAGTGCATTCATAACGACGAATGGTCATTATGAGTTCGAGGTCCTACCCTTTGGCCTTTGTTCAGCACCACTAACATTTCAACGAATGATCGACAAATTAATTGCTGGCCTCAAGTATCATACCTGTGTCGCGTACATTGACGACATCGTTATTTATGCTAAAGAATTTCCCGAACATATAAAGAGACTTAAAGAGGTTTTTCAAAGAATAAGAGAAGGGAATTTAAAACTGAGCCCTGACAAATGCTTCTTTTGTAAACCTGAAATTAAATATTTGGGTTGGATTATTAATCGAGAAGGACGTAAACCAAACCCTGAAAAAGTCGAGGCCATCTCGAAATACCCAAGACCAACAACCAAGAAATTAGTTAAAAGATTTCTTGGAATGACTTCATATTATCGTGATTCAATTGAAAACTTTAGTGTAATTGCTGAACCAATGTATTTGGTATTACCAGACAGTGCAGCCTTTGTTTGGAATGATGAAACTGAAAAATCATTTGTTAAATTGAAGAATGCTCTAATGAGTGCCAAAGTTCTAGTACACTTTGACCCAAGTTTACCGATTCGCGTGCATACGGACGCGAGCTACAGTGGTCTTGGTTATATAATTTCACATGTCATAGACAGTAAAGAGAGACCCTTCTTTTATGGAAGCCGAACTCTAACTGACTGTGAAAGAAACTACCCTGCCACTCAATTGGAGTGCTTGTGTATTGTTTGGGCACTAACACGAAGCCGTCAATTCCTACTTGGCCAACACTTCGAAGTCGTAACCGATGCTTGTGGTCTGTGCTATCTACTTAAAGCTAAGAACACGGTGCCTAGATTGACAAGGTATGTGATTAAACTAAGTGAGTTCGACTTCGAAATTGTGTATAAAAGTGGGAAAAAACATACAAACGTAGACGCCCTTAGCCGACAACCACTCAAACAAATTGAAAACAATAGCCTCGACTTAGAAGTGCCTCTATATAATTTACACACTGAAGAAATAGTAGAACTTCAAAAAAGTGACCCTTACTGTACTCGTATTGCTTCATTATTAGATGAAAGTGAAGAACCAAAAAGAATTGAAGGAAAGTTATATCAGAAACTCGATGGGGTTTCATATAGGGTTGTGAACACTGAAAGTGATACCCTATATCAACTTCTAGTTCCCGTGTGCCTTCGTAAAGAAATATTGGAGCAAATGCATAGCGAACCAATTTCAGGTCATTTAGGTGTGGCCAAGACTTTTGGAAGAATGAGACTTCGATATCATTGGCCTAAAATGTATAGGTCAATTGACAGGTATATATCAAAGTGCCTTGATTGTGCCGTTAAAAAGCCTGCACCTGGACGACCAATCGGTTATGGTGAAATGATGAAAACCCCTCAATGGCCGCTATCAACAATAGGTTGTGACATATTTGGGCCCCTACATATAACGAACAATTTGAATAAATACATAGTTATATGTACAGATTTATGCACCAGATATGTAGTTGGTATTGCCTTACCGAACATTTCAGCCGAAACCGTGGCTCGAAGCATTGTGAAAAATTTCATACTGATATACGGTGCGCCTTCAAGTATGTTAACAGACCAAGGGAAACAGTTCACCTCTGCGCTTATGCAATCATTATTATATGAAATAAATGCAACTCATTTGCGAACGACTAGTTATCATCCACAGACCAATGGAGTTGTTGAGAGTTTCAATAAAACTTTAGCTAATATGCTTTTCATGTTTGTGAATGATCAACAGACTGATTGGGATGACTATCTTGCTTATGTTATCTTTGCCTACAACACATCAGTGCACGGGTCTGCAAAATTCAGCCCTTATCGTTTACTATTTGGGATGGAGGCGAGGCTTCCTATTGATTCAGCACTAAAACTCCCAATGTCATCCCCATTCATTCAAGATTTCGGCGAAAAATTGAGAAACGCTAGAGAACTGTCAAATATCTTCATAAATGACACTCAAATCCAAAATAAAACCGCTTATGATTCTAAAAGAAGAGAGATACGCTTGATCATAGGTGATCAAGTAATGGTTCGGACACCGGCTAGGAAAAAAGGCCTCAGTCCTAAACTCATGCCTAAATTTTTTGGACCATTCACTGTAGTCGAATATAAATCCCCGGTAAATGTGAGAGTGTTGAATGAAGAAGCAAACCGAGAAGAAGTTGTACACATTTCTCGTCTCAAACCATATATCAATGAAGAAGATGAAGCTTTAGAGCTCCCAGTTTCGGAAATAGAATCCGAATCACATATTGAGGTGAATGAATTGCCAAGTATCACATCAGGTTCTTTTGATGCTGACCAACCAGAGACCTCACCAAACGAGAGCAAAGAAAATATAAAAGAACCGCAACGAAAGAGCCGTTTTGGTAGAATAATTAAATCTATCAGGCGACTAGGAATTGAAGACTGAATGTAAATAAGTAACTGTCACTTACTCAATGAGTATGGTGACCAGGATTAACCGGCCTAAAAATAGGCCAGATAAAAAAAATAACAGAAAATACAAAAAAAATTAAAAATCAATTCAAATAACCAAAAAAAATTACTATAACTACTAACTATAATATTTTTATTTAATCAATTTTGAAATTTGAATGAAAATTGAACTAAAGTTTCGACTAAATTTGATTGAAATATGGACCAAATGTGAACAAAGTTTGAACAAAATTTGATTGAAATGTGGACCAAATGTGAACAAAGTTTGAACAAAATTTGACTGAAATGTGGACCAAATGTGAACAAAGTTTGAACAAAATTTGACTGAAATGTAGACCAAATGTGAACAAAGTTTGAACAAAATTTGATTGAAATGTGGACCAAATATGAACAAAGTTTGAACAAAATTTGACTGAAATATGGACCAAATGTGAACAAAGTTTGAACAAAATTTGACTGAAATATGGACCAAATGTGAACAAAGTTTGAACAAAATTTGATTGAAATGTGGACCAAATGTGAACAAAATTTGATTGAAATGTGGACCAAATGTGAACAAAGTTTGAACAAAATTTGAACCGAATTTGACTGAAATCTGAATAAAATTTGAACGTAAAGTGAACCAAATTTGACTGAAATCTGAATGAGATTACAACTAAAAGTGAACCAAATTTGACTGAAATCTGAATAAAATTTGAAATGAAAGTGAACCAAATTTGACTGAAATCTGAATCAAATTGAATCAAAAGTGAACCAAATTTTCAATCAAATGTGAATCAAAAGTTTTAATAAGGATAATGAAGAACAAGAAGTAATTTAATAATTCAATATTCATTTTTAAAGTCGTAATCATTTATTGAATAATCAAAAATAATATTTATGGTCAAATAATATTTACGGTAATCGTCATAATAATAATCAATGTTAATTTTAAATAATAAGTATGAATCCGAATAATAATTCTAATAATTAAATGAGAAACAAATAATCAAATAATCATATAATGAATTGACAATAGTAAAGAACGAAATGGGGAATCGATTATAAGTTACTCAATTAAAATAAATTCGACAACGCCAGTCTCGCCCTTCTTCTTCCTCTTGTCCTTGTCCAGGCCATGACAGTTAATCGCATGTGCTTTCAATGAGTGATGAGTGGGAACCGCTTTAAAAAAAGTGCCATCGCAAGGACAGAAAGGGCTCCATTCCTTCCATACACGGAAGACAAAGACCTTCTTCCCTTCATCCAAATAATAGCCAACAAATGAATCGGTTTGATAGCGTCGGAAAAGAACCTTCTGGTTCTCATTGGCCTCTCCAAAAGTCATCCTCAATTAAGAAAAAAATTATATATCAACTAATCTAATTCGTGGATAATTGCCTTACTCTTCCGCCAATTTCCCAATTTCCTTGACTCCAGATGGGGGTTCGATAATGGCATCGATGCTGTCCTTCTCAATCAATTTATCAAGAGCTTCCATTTCGAGTGTGATGGAAGCTTTGGGTCTCAAGAATTTTGAGGTAGAAAACTTCGATCTATCAAAGCCCCCCAAAGTGACCACAGATGGGAACTTCTGCGATTTATTAGAGAGATTGGTCCTCTCAGAAAGGGATGGACTGAGATCTCTCTTTTGGGCAGTAGTGTTGAGAGGAGTCTCATCTTCAGTGACAATGCAAGTGGTATTGCAGGGAGTGTTGCTCTTTTGCGGCTCCTCAATGATGTCCATCTCGTTATCCAACTCATTGTCGGTGGTCTTTCGGTAGTCTTTCGGTAGACTTTCGCACACCTTATCCGCGACCAATTGGGCTAAATCCGGTTGAGCTGAAGGGCCAATCACACTAACCAGTGGTGGAAACTCTGCAACGAGTTGAGGATTGGTTCTCACCACCGAAGACACGTGATTTTCAATGACATTGATGGGACCAGATCTGAATATACTAAATTATACCAAGTTTCAGATAAAATAATAACCTACAAGCTGTGTCGAAGATCCGAAAGAAATTGCACCTTCTCCTTAATTTCGATATTAAGGGCATTTCGATTAAAATTGGCCCGATCGATGGCCTCATCGCGGTCTTTCTTGAGAGCTTCTATCTCTTTTTCCAACTTCTCAATGGTCCCCTTCTGGGCCTCAACAGTTGCTTCCAAAGCCGGACACTTCACACAAACCTGTTGTTCAGTCTATATAAAGATAAATTATACCAACAATAATAAACAACCATAACTACCTGTGGAGGAACCTCAGTCGCAGCGGGTCGGCTCAAACTCAGTGTGTACTCAGAAAGACACCTTCCTAAGAAACACCGTTTGGCATCGGCATCGCTTCCTGAGGCCAGTCCCGACTCAATCATGGTGGACGCGAGCTGATGCCTATAATTGCGCTGACGGTCAGCTTCGGTTCCCTGGTTTCGGGTCAAAAGAGGCGTTGAGGACAACTCAGGCTTAAAGTAAGAATTAATATATAACTGATATGAAACATAAATTACCAAAGAATCAGTAGTCTGATTGGGTTGGGTCTCATTTGTGTCGCTCATACTATAAAAGAAAAATGTAAACCATGTTATTAATTAGTGAAAAAGGCCATAAACATCATAGCAATAAAAATTGATAATAAGTAAATTTAAAATATAATGAAAGTTAATTAAAAATTGAATCAAAAATTGACTCAAAATTTGATAAAATATAGAATTCAAATTAAATCCGATTGAAATTTATACGAAATTTAAATGAAAATCACACAAAATACTGATTGAAATTTAATTGAAATGTGACTGAAAATTATATAAAATAATGAATGAAATCTAAATGAAATTTGATTGAAATTCAAATGAAATTTTACTGAAAATTTGCTGCAAATTGAGCCAAAATTGAGCCAAAATTCAGTCAAAATTGAATAAAAATTAGTTGAAAATTGAATGAAAATAGAGATAAAATTGATAGAAATTTGACAAAAAATTAAATAATATTTGAATGAAGTTTGAGTGAGAATGGAGTGAAATTTCAGTGAAATTTCAGTGAAATTTCAGTGAAAGTTTGATGAAAATTAAGTTAAAGTTGAGTTGAAATTGAGCCCAAAATAGAGTTAAAATTGAATGAAATTTGGCTGAAATTCGAACAAAATTTGGATCAGAATTGAACTAAATTTGAATGAAGTTTAAGTAAAAATTAATTTAGATTTGACTAAAATTTGAATCAAAATTGAGTAAAAATTGGGTTAAATTTGATTGAAAATTGACTAAAATCTGACTGAAAGTTAAATGAAATTTCAGTGAAATTTGGGTCAGAATAGAGTGAAAATTGATTGAAACTTGAGTTAAAATGGATTAAAAATTGATTGAAATTTGAATAAAAATTGAGTCAAAAATTGATTGAAATTTGAATAAAATTTGAGTCAAAATAAATTGAAAATTGAATCAAAATTAACCGAAAATTTAGTGAAAATTTAATGAAAATTTAGTGAAGATTTAATGAAAATTAACTGAAAATTTCCTGAAAGTTGTTGTCATTTTGAATGAAATTCTATTGAAATTTAGGGAAATCGGAATAAAATTTTTAGAGTATTCTGACTGAAATTTACCTAAAATACAAAAACAAATTGCCGTTTTTGCTCTAAAAATCCCATTATACATAACCTATATGCAATATATACAAGGTAAAAAGAAGTGGGGTGGGCATCGATTGTATTATTGTATAATAAGTAAGGTTAAATTATATTGTACCCCCCTATTAGCCACCCCTGATTACCACCTTTATTATCTATCCCTGATAAATTACTCAATAGATCTAGATAAATTACATTTTGATTTCCCTCCAATAAAGTCTATTGAAATTAAATGGAATAGCTGAATTAATTTAATTTAGCATGGAACTAACATGCTCATTTGGGATAAATTGTGAGATAATTGGTTTAAAAATGCAAACATGGGAAATTGATTCATTTGAGTTGGAAATCGAGGGCAAATCAGATCAAATCAATCAATAAATTTATAATAGTGGGAAAGTTTCGCGCAATTTCACACACAATATAAAGCAATTGCTTATTACAAAACTTCAGGAGAAATAATTGCCATAAATAGAGGATTAGAGCCGAAGATCTTCACCGAAGACAAGTTTTTATTTAGTGCCAAACTTCTCATTCATTATATAGTGATGACAATTAAACTTTTCCCTACTTTACACGTGACTTCTCACACAATTCACATGACTTCTCACGTGATCTACGGCTAAATCGGTTGTAAATCATTGTCTAATCGCTATTAAACACACATTTAGTCCATTGAATCGATGATCAGATTTATAGAGATTTCAAAACTCATTGAAATTCATTTCATACAAAAACACATTTTCATTACTAAATTCATAAAATTATTTTCAAAAAAACTAGAAATTAAACAAAAAACTAATTATCAGTTTATTTCCGAAGGCTTTTAAACTAATGACCCGATTGTATACTAAATTATTTCTACTCTTAATTTATAAAATTTTCCATTTTGTGAATTAACTATTAGTAAAATACAAATACTATTCAGAGTGTAATGGATTTTACATTCAATTAGTGATCTAATGATTCATTTCTGACGATTTGCTTATATTTTAACTTAAATCTAAATTAATTTTCTATAATTGATATTTAAATTAATTAAAAACTTATACCTCTATTACTTTAAATAACGTTAGGTTTCAATTCAGCAAGATTAACTATAATTCTATATTACAACAGAGAATATTTATGATAATCTTGATGATAAGTTAATTTATCAAGCTTAATTGTCGCTATTCGACTGAACTGACAACAAATTCAGCTTTTTTTATAATTATCTATCTCTAGATTCTTGCCTACGATAGCAACACATTGGCAAAAGTGTATTTTCATCACTTTCGTAGGTAAACAACAATTTCCCCTTGTGGAAAAACCATAGATCGGTTCTTTTATGATTAGTCTAGCTATTTTGTGACCAAGTTAATTATCAAAATCAAGGGAATTTAATTAATGGTGCGAATACACTAAATCATCTGTAAGTTTCGCCATCTCGTGGGAAAACCATTAAAAGATTAAGCATCACGTGATTATTGCACATCTTTTAGACATAACAAAGGGGATCAAATTTCAATAATCAAACATGGTGCAATGCAATTTTCAAAGAGGAAATCATTAAATAAGCAGATGTTAGCAATAATATGTATCATGGGCATTTTTCTTAGCTGGTATTTGATTTCTTTTAGCATAATGGGTGTTTATATTTCGCAGTGTTTGAATTTCAAGCAAAAATAGTCACAATAATGACATACATTGTCGTTGAGTTCGTGGGCCGACGGAAATGTGTGTACAGTAGGGCACGAAAAGAGGTGACACGCGTTTTGCGTCGAAACGGCCGAAAATCACTGTAATTGTCAATTTTTATATAAATTTCTCGTTAAATAGCATAAGAAATGTAGCAGGAGGATTTACCTTTGTGAATTTAGTCCAAAATTAGTGACAATGGGATTATTTGAGCGCAATTTGTTGGTATAACTAAATTCATGATAAATTGGTTAAAAATTGACAATTAATAATTAAAACATGGTGAATTTGTATTTTACCTTTGCGAAAATGATGTGAAGAGTGACCACAATGGGATAATTTGATAAAAATCAAACAATAATTGAAACAAAATTGAAGAAATGGCAAACAAATTGTTGTTGAGTTGTGAGCGAACTGAAGGCGTTGTACGGAAAGGGAAGTAAAGAAGTTGTCAATAGTTACTGACATTTGACCCTTTAATTGACCATAAATTATGCCAATATATGAAAACCCCTTCTTTTCGATGAAAATTCTAATTGAGATTAATTTAATTCTTGAATTTTAAAGGGAAATCTATAATTATTTTGATTATGTTAACCAGACCATTTTAATTGATAAAATTTACTTCATTCAAATGGGTCATCATGGAAAATCCATTTGTTATGATATAATTATGAAAGTTATATTTTCTATTTTAAATTTACGGGAAAATGAGCTAGAAGGTTTCAATTAAGTTCCCACTCACTTATATTCAGTAGCTACAAGTAGGGTACCCTATATTTACCTATATTTTATCATATATTTACACATTTAATAACTATTTCATTTTATAAAATTTGAATTAAATAAGAATA
Organism: Liebstadia similis; assembly: GCA_034689365.1. Classification (NCBI taxonomy): domain Eukaryota; kingdom Metazoa; phylum Arthropoda; class Arachnida; order Sarcoptiformes; family Liebstadiidae; genus Liebstadia; species Liebstadia similis. The sequence goes on from JAQGAJ010000689.1 coordinate 12,583, forward strand.
AGATAGGTCATCACCTGTACTATGATTTTTCCAGCTAGACACAAATAATTCAATGCCATTTCACCCAGTTAAGTTATCATTATGAATTTTCATTGTAATCAACAGTTGATAACGATTATTAATTATGGAAATTTATAATTAACATAAGATTAACAACCTAAATGAATTATTGTAACTCAATTCATAATTGTGCAAGGTGACTTATTTCTTAGTCTTAATTCAAATGGATAATCATCAAAGTATATTCTGTGATAAGCCGAAAAGGACCACTTTGATTGTGATACACATTGAATATATCATTGTCATCATCAGATCATAATGTACCTTCTTCGATTATATGAATATGTTTTATCCGTATTTTAATTTTTATTTTACTTTATTTTATTTTTAATATAACTTTTCAGTGATATTGAACAATATAGGTGAGTCGACTTAAATTGAACTAAACCAATTAAATCAAATTAAATTGGATCCAAATAATAACTAACAGCGCTATTTGATTGGTTTGGAGCATTTTAAGTCATTCCAGCGCTTTGTAAAAGGAGGGGGCTTTGGTCAAGGGGATGGGGTATGAAGTGTTACGCCATAGGCTATAATGTTATGCAAGAACTGCCTATACTTGACTAAAAGCCACTCCCTTAAGACTCC